>JAPYZF010000362.1:0-76678 GCA_030523045.1 Meteorus cinctellus
TGTTCACGCTGTGTTTTACTCTCTCATGAGTATAATAATAGGTAGAGTGGATAAAAATGGAAAATTCACGACCCAGGCATAACTGGTGGTGACTGTACACGATCCATTTACCAATGGCCGTCTGTATTCTTCGCTATTGGTTAACACACCGATCAAAATATGACAGAATAACAATATATGATATGGAATAGTCATTTGGAATATATAGATATAGCTATAATGAGAAGACATAGGATTCAAAGTGCAAATAATTTGTTTGGAACCCGCAATCACTCGCAATCACCCACAATCGGCCACAAGTGGAGAGTATGGTAGAGAATAATAGGGGCTATTAAGGGGATTATTTAGTTTGTCGAGTATATTATATTGATTAGTGTGGATAGATAGATGGCATTTGAGAGTGGTGACACACGGAATATAAATTCGTGTAGTGCGTCATGAAAGTAGTATTTCGACAGACGTCCAAGTATACTTCATACATAAAATATAGCAGTGTAGTTGCAGCTGTCTGGCTTTACAGCTATGTCTTCGGTCCATTATTTGGTTTAATGATATTTGCTGTTGGACGTGACAATTTTACGAAAAAAATGGCTGCAGAATGCAAGTCCCCAACATCAATAGGGCCAACATCGCCAAATAGCCTTTATGATTTGAGTGTTTGCACAGTCGCAAGTCGCTTCATACGTTATAAAAAATATCTTACTTATCTACCGGACAATACACTCTTTGATATTTACTATCAGGTGAATAAGTCATTCTCCATCACTTCTTTCAATTTCCTCTATTTTAATATTATTTTATTATGACATTATTATTGCCATAATTTTCTGATATATGCATTCGTTACGAATGGTGATAGTTAAGACATTGACTAAACTTTCTCCTATCGTTTGTATACAACACATTTGTTTATACGTCCTCCATCGTTAATCTTATCAATATCCTTAACATTTATTGAAATGTTTTTTTTAGCTGTACAAAGAGAAGAGATTATGCCTATTAGGAGCCGAATTCAGTGACTTACAAATATTCTCAAAGATGCTTAAAATAAGAAATCGTCGCATTCATTTACTACAAATCTTTCAGGTATATCTAATGATGAAAGGCTATTATATAATGTAATGAAGCAATTTCGTCTTTATCAATGACTAATTTCATGTTTATTTATTGTTGTTTTGAAGGCTTTAATGGATCATGGGACGAAAATTGGCAATGAACTAGCAATTACTTATAATATGCAGTGTTTAGGAATAAGCAATAAGCCATCTGCACAAGGAGATATTATAAATCTTGGTTTGAGATTGGGAAGTTTTTTGAGCGATGCTGGGTGGTATGCAGAGAGTGAAAAAGTATTGTTGGCTTGTCGAGATTTGTGCATTATGGATAGTGAAACGACGGATAATTGGTGTCGCACTTTGGATTGCTGTCATAAGTTACTGCATGCACAAGCATTTTATTGTGCGTTCAGAGGAGCCGCTGAGACACATCAATTGGCGTTAGATACAATCAAAAAGTTGGAAGATGCTGGTTACAAAGATTGTAGCCATGCAGCATTGTATGCTGAATTCAGTGTCCTTTTTTTTATGAGAAGTGAATATGATCAGGCGTATAGATGGAGTGTTGCTGCATTGAATGAATTGAAACCCTCATTGCCACCGTGTATAACAATTGATGTATTACGCCAAGCAGCAAAGTCATGTGTGGTCAAACGTGAATTCAAAAAAGCTGGCTTGTTAATCCGGCAGGCTGTATATCTAGCTAGGGAAATATTTAATACTGATCATCCAAAATATGGTGATGCACTTATGGACTATGGATTTTACTTATTGAATTACGATAGCGTTTTCAATAGTGTTTTTATCTACAAGACTGCACTAGTCATAAGAAAAGAAATATTCGGCAAAACAAATTTATATGTCGCTATTGCACGTGAAGACTTGGCTTACGCACTCTATGTTCACGAATATCGTTCAGGAAGATTTACGCAGGCACATGAACAGGCTGAACGAGCCATTGAGATAATGGAAAAACTTTTGCCAGCCGAGCATCTAATGTTGGCAAGTGCTAAACGGGTTAAAGCATTGATATTGGAGGAACTTGCGGTTGATTATCGTGGATCAATAATGTCCAATAAAGATCTGCTTTTAAAATCTGAGTATCTGCATCTATCCGCATTACGTTTAGCACAAACTGCCTTTGGTGAGAGAAATGTACAAACTGCAAAGCATTACGGGAATTTAGGTCGATTATATCAAAGTATGGAGAGGTATCAGGTGAATTTTATAACTTGAGTAATTTAAAGAATAATTTTACGGAAACATCAGGATTTTAGTTGTATTCTTTCGTGTCAGGAAGCTGAGGAGATGCATTTGAAAGCAATAAGTATCAAGGAAGAGCTCCTTGGACCTGAAGATTACGAAGTTGGACTGAGTATCGGTCATTTGGCTTCATTATACAGTTTTCATATGAAACGCTATCGTGATGCCGAAAAACTTTATTATCGCAGTATGGCAATCAGTGAGTTCAATTATGAAATATGTATCATTTTCAAAATAGCACCTATTGTCATTTGTTGCATATTATTTTTGCAGATCTCAAATTATTTGGCAAAAGCTACAGTGGGCTGAGTTATGATTATCGTGGATTGCTGCGTGTGTATGAGAAGTTACATGAATATGACAAATTATTGGAGTACAGAGATGCATTAACTGTTTGGAAAGAATTAAGGAAGCAATTTCTTGAATCTGAAGACTCACCAATTGATCTTTATAAGCGTCCGGAGCCAACTGAAAACGTTATAAAAACATTTTTCTCGATGTGATGGAATTGAATGTACATGGGGTTTTTTTGTCTTTTCCTTTTGTTCCATCACACATTCTCAAATTCGGCTTGTTTAAATGATACATCGACTATCCGATGAGCCGACAAAATAGATTTGGAAAATCATTTTATTAATAATCTCGGGTACTTTCTGTTTTAGAGTAAAACAATTATTTTTGTGACCGGACATGTTGATCGGTAGAACTTTACGTTACAATTTCGAATTCAAATTTTTATATAATTCTTTTTCGCATTTTGCATTTGCGGGAAAGAAAAAAAAACACAAATCTTAGAATCGTTCATGCTGAGAATAGACTTCGTTATTCTGTACTTTCCAATTGTGCCGCAGTATATGAACGTTAACGCATATGCGAATCAAGAGATGGCAAAAATAAAAGTTGTCGATAATAATGCCAAGTTTTGAAGAAATGATTTCATGCTGGACAGTATCAGCTCACATTTTCCTACAACAGCAACAAGTAGTATTTCCGTAATAAGATGCTTATGCTAATGTATATTTTTTGGAAACACCAAGATCATGTATTATGTCGTCACAAACAATTTATGACTTCATACACATTTTCACCAGAATATACCTACTCTTTTGGTCTCCAATAGGATAATGATATATAAGACAGCCTATGAAATATGACGGAGAATGGCAATTGAAGATTCGAAGAGAAGCTAAATCGATAGTCAAATGATATCGAGTGCAAAACATTACTTTAGAATTTTCAAGGTGTCGTGCGATAGTTATATTGAGTTATGTATTTGTAATTCGACATCAAAATAATGTAATGATACAATTATAAATTGTTTTAATGTTAGAGCGGATATTGAATTTAAGGGATAAATTTCGTTCAGGGCTCATGGGGAAAAATTATATTGGGATATTGGAATCGTGCACTGAGAATCCAACATTAATTCATTTACTCATACAAGTGCATCCTTTCCTGTGTAAATACAAAGATACGTTATTGAATTCAATAAATCTGTATATGATCAGTGGTTTAATTGGGAGTTGTTTCCAATTTCATTTGTTCAGTGAGTAACACGAGCCGATGGAAGGTTTTGAGAATACAATAGATTCAATACATTCAAAAGCTTTAATATTATCCATGAACTCACAATGGATATGAAGGGAAATTTTTATATACAGCTTTCACTAACACCTGTTTTTATTATCCTCGAAGAGAAAATGAAATGTGGAGACTCTGTTCTAGCCACATATTAAAATATATTTAATTTGCTCCAAATATATCTCTTTTGTATTTAACGTGTAACATGCTCTTGAAACGAACAACCATAATAACTGCAATAGTCACTAGACTGGTTGACGAGGTGCTGAAGTAAATTCACAACTATTCAGTATTGCACATTATGTTTCTCTCAGTTTTTTGTCATTAACTCTTAATCTCCTTTTTCGATCATGGTCGGTATTGAGTAAGGGGGAAAAATGAAAATTAATCAGGCGTATGAGGTGGTTCTTGACTGAAATACGGTGCAGTATCTGGCACCAATAATGTGTGACATACACCGCAAACGCGTGATGGCCTTTGTTTTGGGCCACTATTTACGGTATGTGACAGACATATCTGACAGAATATATGGCCACAGTGTCGACAGTGTACCTACAATATTAAGAAAAACATTAGTAGAATGAAAGTAACAGCGCACTCGATGAAAGGTGGTATGATCCATGAGAATTTATGGTTGTCTATTTGATGCCATACTTTTTTTTTCCCCAGTGAAAATACCGCGTGACAGTTTGGACATTCATCGACATCCTCCTCGTGTTGCCATCGAACTTCACTACCTGATTCTCGGATTTTTTCCAATTGAACCTGTAAGCCAGTATATGTATTATTGGTGGATAGAATATTCACGTCATCAGCAAATGTATTATTCATAAATTATATAATTGCCTGAAGTGATTGTGACAATCGCACGAAGTCCTTCTGAACTTCTCCACTAGTTTCTAATACTTGCTGCAGGCTCGTCACCCTCTGGCGTAACTCAACAATTGTTGTATCACTTTCTTGTTTAGAGGCCAGAGCTTCCTTCAACATATCCTCTAAGCGTCCTATTTTTTCGTCTTTCTCGGAGATTATTTGCTCTCGCAATAATCCGAGCTCATATCGCATTGTCGTTTCCTTTTCTTGTGCTACCTCCTGTGCGACTCGTGCGGATATGAGATCTTCATGTGCTCGCAATAAACTAATGTGTAATTCTTCAACATTATTTGGCATATTTATATTCTCACTCTGAAGTTGCTGTGAATGTTTACTATGTTTTCCAACTAGCATCTCATTCTCATGTTGAAGTTCAATGAGATGTCGTTGGACCTCTTCGCGTCCACGGGTTAATTTGCCTAATTCTTCAATCACACCCTGATGCATTTGTTTATATTGCTGCTTTAATTCTTGTAGCGTTTGTTGTGCTAATTGTGATGCTGCTGTTAGTTCTGTTACTTTGATTTTGTGCTCTTCCTTCTTTTCATTCCATTTCTCTTCCATTCCTTTACGAAATTCTACTTCTTTCGCCAATTCTTCTCTTTGAGCTTGGAGCATACGCTCAGAATCAATCAGTTGTTTTTCTAAATCCCGCGCAGTTGTTTGCACTTTTACAAGTTGCGTCTCATAATTCATACACATATCACAAACTAATTCACTACCGTCATTATCCAACTTTTTTTGCGGTAATGGCTGCGGCAGTTCTTTGTACTTTTGTAACTCGTCGTCAGTCGAGCGCAATTTCTCTTTCAAAGCTTTTATTTCTTCTTCTAATGGCACAACCAAAGAACGTAATACTTCAGCGTCTTCTTGAGCCTAAAACAGAATCAATACTTTGATGATAACAATCTTCGTTATAGTACATACTGATATTAATCAGTTAATATTACTTGTTTGTACATTATTTGTTAACAACATTATATTTTGCAGGAGTGCGCGCGTTCTCCAAGCATACGTACATATTTTTTTACCTTCCTCATGCTCTCTTCTAAATGTTCCGGACCTAATGATAAAGTATCTGCACCTAATTGTGAAGCAACTTTTCTTGCTAATGTTTTTGTTACAGTTGAAAGCGAAATCTGTGGACTATCCGCTGAAGCGTCTTTAGGTATTTGTGATTTCAAGAATGTATTTTCATCTTCAAGCTTATTCAAACATATCCTCAGTTTGCACACTTCATTCTCAAGTTGCTCACGTGTACATGCTGATTCTTCCATTGTATCTTGTATAACTTGTTGTAGAGATGCGATTTCTTCTTGAGCTTTGTGTGTCTCCACATCGATATTATTCTCTAATCTGATGTTAGCAACCACTAGTTGACTCTTAGCCTCATCTAGTTCATTTGTCAATTTTGAAATTTCTGCTTGTAGCTCTATGTTGTCTCTTGATCTTTTTTTGAGTTCTTCTGCACATGAGATACAAATACGTACATAAGCAATAATTATGTTTACATGGAAAATAAAATCTCCAAATCATACCCTCTTTCTGTAGGAATAATTCTTTCATTTTTGCCCTTTGAACATTGAATTCTTCCCGCATCTGGGTTTTCTCAAACTCTAATTTGTCCATTTGCATTTGTATGTTATCTACAAATTTTGAAATGAATTCTATATATATCATTTTGAAAATCAATCGTATGGTGCATAAGTCAAATATGATTTGCATGACTGTTTCGATTGTCAACAATTAGCAGTGAGAATTAAACAAAATACTTTACCTTCTGTCTTTGCAGTGTGAGTATGATTTTGTTCCGAATTACTCTCCATGATTAAACAGTTTTGATAATAAGACTTTGTGATTTCGATTGAGATTGCTCACCATCAAGAGCAAAAATCTGGAGACAATATAGTTGCGACAATTAACTGACACGTTGAAGAATATTGTCGCAACATTTTGATCGTACAAAAATCTAATTTTTCTAAATTTAATATGGTATGTTGTACAATAAGTGGCTATTCAACTTTAATTTTGAAATTACCATAACAATTAATAGACCTAAATCTCTCGAAAACTATGTTGAGCAGTAGAAATGTTATATACACTTGGTGCATTTATCCGCAAGACTAGATTGAGTATATATAACAAAGCTATATATACTCATCATATCATCGCATATAGAATTATTGTGGAAATATATATATGCACTACGTCCATAGAATACATAAATGTAGCGTGATGACCTGATGACAAAAGTTCAAAGTTTTGACACTTGGGAACCATCTCGGAGATTGGTCCGGTTCTCCCAGGCGGCCACTTCTGATTGCTCCTTCTGGGTGCATTATATCATTCACTTGAAGCCCGATAGAGGATCAGCAGTTCAGCACACGCCTACATTTCATCAACATTCACAGATGGCGTTGTGTCTTCGCGCTCAAACTCGCTGCCAGCCATTACCGGGATTTGTGAATATTGAATTTTACTCATAACGAAATTTTGGAGATAATGTACAAGGAACTATGCAACTCATGTCAATCGATCTTTTTATTGTGTTTATTTATACAAAGTTAGTTGCGACAGTATATAGAATATTCCTCAGCGTCATACTACAGAGGAACGATCGCGCAGGTAAAATAGAATGCACAATTAACACACATACACACACATGCACACGTCAATTTAAACCAACACTATGAAAATTGCATACACCAAATTTATAATATGGTTTTATATTGGATGATTTGCATCAAGGAGTCCTAAATCTATGTACATTACGTAGTTTATACATATATCAAACAAAAGAGTTGATGTATTTAACCTTAATATCACGACGTTGTGCCCGAACGCATACACATTTGGATGTATGTGCATATGTATATGGCTACACTTGCGATGATTTGAATTGTATTGCTCATAATTTCATATTCAATGCAATCATCAATCGTAAAGTATATCTTGTATAATAATGCCTAGATCGAAAATGTATAATGATGTAACCCGAACATCATTGAAAAGACATGAGAAAAATTCTATGGAGTGCAACCGAGTCCAGCAGACCAATTACAAATGCCACCCACTGGATCAAATGATAATTTTGCTGGGCATGTATATTCAGTGGCAATTACTTGTCCACCAACCATAGGCGCGCATGTGATGAATTTTTTGCATGAAGTTGGATGTGCGAAATTTCCTTGATCGAGACAACGAATACCCCCCGATTTAGTTATGTAAATTTTATTCTTGAGTTCTGGCTTTATTGATAATCGTACTTCTTCGTCAACGTAATAATCGTAATCAATTATTGCTGGTCTGTGTGATGTTGGTACTGTAGCTTCCAAATTTATTTTATATTCTTTTTTTGGTCCTTGCCGTCGGCGCACAGGTGTTACAGTAGTTTGTATAATTGTTGGTGGTTCAGTATGTACATCATATGTCGTCCCGGTTTTGTGTTTTTGAATACCCCGAATTTGCATAGCAGTTTCATTACCTAACCACAATATCATTTTTATCTTCACATTATGAAATCAAATAAACATAGCAATTATCATATATATGCATTCAGAGTTAGTGTATGAATACGGAAGTGTAGCAATAAGTTGTAGAATTCCATTGGAAACATATCCGTATGAGAACTTCGTGCAAGAAAAAAAGCAGAAATTGAAATGAATTTTCTTGAGTGCTATTCTTTTTTACCAGTATCTTTGAAATACTACGTGAATGAAAATCATGTACTTTTTCAAGATAAAATATAAACTCTGCGAGACTGGCATTATTTTTTCCCGTCATTCCCTCCTATAATCCCTCACCTCATATCACTGCCATTATCGTTTTTCCTCTTATTATTTATTCTCCCCACGTTACGTTTATTGAATCGGGATGCACAATTCATTTGTTCTCAATGGTTGCGTTACTACATAGCATTTCAAAGATATTGGTAGAAAAAGTTTCAAAGACACATACACATTTCAAATAAATAACATTTTTTTTCTTGTCATTTCTGCTCAACTAATGATGATGAAGAAGTAGACGGACAGATGTATGTTGTAAAGAAACGGTAATCTATTACGTTGATGATCCGAAGAGTCCCCACGCAGTCATAGGTAGTAGGTGTCTGGTGTATGCGGGTTAGTTCAATGATGTATATTGAGAGCTGAAGGATGGAGATCAGTTTCCAATAATATGAATTAGAAAGACATTAATGACACCCCGACAGATACCAAGAAGAAAAAGAGCGAGCAGTAGATTTTCAATGATTAGGAAAAAAGAGAAAAATTCGTTGCACGAAATTAGTATGCCTCATTCGTGATTGATGTCGATTATATACCTATTCCAATGGTGGAAGTGGCAGTTGGCGGATCTGCTATGGATACTGCCAATAGTTCTTGTGCGCGACCACTTTGATCGTGAACATCCGCTGATACTTTACTGGAATATTGAGTTTCTGATACTTTGATGTTGCCTGAAATATTGTGTATATGTTTAATCTATTTTTGGTATTTTTACACCAGCATAGGGAGAAAGTTAGAGAAAAATGGAATATAATCTCACCAACTGGATTTCTTGGCGGTAGCCTGAAGCGATCATGTCCATCCAGTTTACCAATAGTTCCTGGTTTCCTCATTATAGTAGTCGAACCTCTGAACCGATTGATCTGTTGAAAAATATTGCTCATATTATCGTAAATCACCCATTGAAGATATTTAATAAACGAAAAAACATGATTAATTGAAATGAATAGTTTTGTACAAGAGCGCCCTACATAGGAAAGCGTTAATGAAAATTTCACAAACAGAATAAAAGGGCTGGAAATAGGAAGACATAAATAGAAGCATTGCGTTCATCAGTTTATCGATGATATACACGCTCGAAGCATTTTCCTCATGATAGGTCTGTACATGTATATACATAATAGACAGAAGAAAATATGTTATTTGAGCAGCACGAAGAGTCATCCGGATCTGGAGTCGATTCATTTCTGGTGACTATTCGCGGCGTTAGAAGACAATCCTGATCGCAGTTTTCGTTTTGTTAGCATATCCATAGCCGTTTACGTTGAGTAGGTAATATCCCATTTGTTATTATAGCTTTCTAATATTGATCGAGTACTTCTGACAGTGAAACTATAGGCACCTGAGAGGGCCCACTAGTCTATGATTTGTTTTACGTGATAAAAGTGTTCGTTATTCGACCGCTTCCACCATTGTTTTTCTTTTTTGTTGTCATGCGATTGACACTGACCTCCACAGTCGCGTTCATATCATCACTTCTCATTTTATTTGGAACATCCAATAGAATCGTTGGTAGTATGTCACTCGTGATAAGTTCATGATCACGGGTTTCTGCAATATGTTGATCTCTTGTTGTATCTGATATTGGACGCTTTTTGATTATTCTTCTTGACGAATTGCTTGGTCGCGATGGTCGCACATTCTGTACAATTTTTCCAGGCTTGGTTGGCACAATATGCTGGCGTTTCGACTGTGGTTCGCCACGTAGAGTTGGGCGACGACGGAGAACAATTTGTTTTACGGTTCTCTTTTTTTCTGAATCGCTTGGCGAAAGCACCGATGCAGTTGTTGTGAATCTCGTTATGACACCAGAAGTAATGGCATCTGTAATAGACGATTTTGTGGAGACATCTTGGTAATCTTGCATTTCATTGATGAGGCCCAAATTATTCTGCGAAACATTCATGACAGTTGTAGTTGAAAATGTTGGAGTATTTTCGAGGTATTCATTTGTCGTGTGCTCTTCTGTATAATATTTTTTCAATGTGGGGTCAACTGCAGATAGGTACGTTGGCGATGCTGGATAGATTTCGGTAGTTTTTGAACTCTCTGAAAGATCTTCAAGTATATCTGTTGATGTTTCTTCAACATAAGTTGATATTACTGTCTTGGGCTGGGACGGAACTAAGCTCTTAGTGACATAAAAGCCACGAATGACACTCTCGGTGCTTGAAATCGTCACAGAAGTATCATCAATTTCAGTGAATTTATCAGTTGTATCGGATCCTACATTTCCTTTTGTCATTTCAGTTTTAGAATCGGTACTTTTCTTAGCGACTTGAATATCGTTTGAAACATCTGAGAATAATTTTAATTTCAGAATATTGCGCCAAATGGTTGAATTTAAAGCATTTCCAGGTATTCGGAGAAAAGCAAGCTGGTTGTTAACCATTTCTGCACCTTTTGGGCCACCAAACAATCTCACCGGTATTTGAATGTCTGTGTTTGATTCCAGTGATTCTGCTATATTTCGATTGGTCTCGATATTATTATTAATGAGCTCCTTGAGGGTTGGAAGTTTCTCAAAATATTTTGACTCGACCTGCAAAAAAATGAGAACGAGCGCAAAAATTTAGTGAGCTCTGTATCGAGTAAAATAAGATTTCCCGTCGACGTTAAAGGTCGAGATGGAGTTATGTTGTAGAAATTACGTATAGGCATCCAGTGAACTCATGGCGATTACTTTTATATTAATCCTTTGGTAATTCATGATCATGGTGATTTTGCAAATGGATGGTTAATTATTGAAGTTTAATGGGTCTGTTATCATAAGAATATAGAAGAAGAATTTATTTAGTGTATTTTAGTGTTGGTGATCTCTCCCGATCAAGTTATTGAATACCGATTCAATGGCAATTGTTGACGATTGCGCGCTCGATTCTGTGGTAAAGTAACGTCCACGTCTTAAAAATTCATTTTCAATTGGCAATGTTGACATCTCCAGCATTCGTTCCGTCGGTATGTGAATTTCATTCAATAATACATGACGCGATTCATCAGCGAAAACATTATTTTTGTCCAAGTGCTGGAGAAATTGGCTATTAATGTTCATTGGGCTATCAATTGGGAATTTCGTTGTTGATGTTAGTGATGAATATTTTGTTTTTATACGTATTATTTGTCGTTCAGTTGTGCCTGATTCAACAACCGATGTAACTAGTCTTGTCACTTGTGGCTTTGTTTGTGGAGTCACTGGAGTCTGCTCATTATCAACTGGATGATCATCGTTCAAGGATGATTTAATTATGGTTTTCGGTAATTGTTGTCGTCTCAATACTGCATCGGCAATGAAATCGAATTTTCTGGACGGTACAAGAGTTTCTGTCACTGATGATTCTGTAGTGATGATTGATTGTCGTGGATATGAATGTGTTTTAGTTGTTTGTCGTTGCCAAAATGCATTTGTACCACCCGAATTGAATCTATCCCGGTTTGAAGAAGATGATTTTAATGTTTTCTGACTCTCGCTATTTCCAATATGTGTTCGTGATTGACGATTGGTGACAATATCAGCGAGTTTTTCTGCTGACTCTTGAGGTGACGAATCATCGAGAATAATATTGCCTTGATGATTTGATGGAAGTGTCACTGGCGATTTAGATGGTGGCGTGTTTTGTTTCCAAAAATTATTTTTTTCTTGACTTACCCCAGAATGACTAGTGTTATCGCTGAAGTTTTCCTCTTCCCAACTAATTTTTGCCTTAACTGTTTCATCGACATGCCGTTGTGTAGTTGCGGTTGAAGTAATTGGTCGTTTACGTATAAAAAGACTTTTTCTGCGTATGTTTGATGCAGACAATGGACCGGGAGGTGAATTAGTGAATCTGGTAAAATTTGACCGTCGAATCGTCGTGGAATCTGGAGAGGTTGAAATCGGATCTATTGGCCGTTTACGGATAAACATTTTTCTGATAAAACGTGGGATTGGTTTGTCTTCTATTGTGGTTAACGGTGAACTTGTAGTGGATATCGTTGACGCTTCTACTGAATGATTCAACTGTGAATAATTGTTTGCGGTGATTCCTGTAGATTCAATATCATAATTCGGTGGCAGTTTAGTTATTCCAATGTCATCAATTGTGGATATCGGCTCTTCTTTTATTATCGCTGATTCAGTCGTGTATACTAAACTACTAGAATAAACAGTTGTAATTTCTGACATTGGATATGGGGTGATATCAGTAATTTCTTCAAGTGTTGTGGATTGCAATGGAATCTCCGTTGTAGTGGTATCTGGACTATCAGGCTTGTCATCGACTGGAATATGTGTTACAGGTCCCAGAAGCCTCACAACCTTACGTCTACGATTAGGTCTGGAAGCAGTCTGATCATTGGATGAGTGTGGTGTGGTCAGAGCTATAAGTCTCCGTCGCAACAGTACCTTCCGTTTTAATAAATCTGGTCGTTTTTCACTGACTGCTTGTTCGTGCTCAGTTGATATTTCTACGGAGCTGTTCGAACTCGAATCGAACAGAAAATCAGTTTCATTTCGAGTGGGAATAATCACATTATTGTTTGTTACCTCGGTCGGTGGTATAGTGGTGGTGGAAATTGGAGTTGCATCAGTTGTGACCTCATAAGCAGATGTCGTCGCTTCGATTGTGTTCAAAGAATCAATGTTTGCATGTATTTGGTCGGAGATCTTCAAAATTTGGATATTAGTTATGTCCTGTCGATCGTTAACGCTATTATTCTTAAAACCTCCTCTACCGTATTTTTGGATTAATTTATCGTCAAAATATCCTGGAGAAATTCGAATTATTGGACTGTCTGTAAGTGGTTCATCACTTGATCGAAGGATTGGTCGGCGTCGTCGATTAATTGTTTCGGTGGTTGTCTCTTTAGTTAGTGCAGTTGTTACTCTTTCACGTCGTCGTTTCGGAGAATTGTTCTGCTTTCTATCCACAGTCGCAACAGTTGTTTCAGTTGATTGCGAAGACATGAAATGACTAGTTGCCTCATCGACAGAAGTTCTACTTGTGGCAGTTGTAAATTTACTACTTCCTCTCAGTCTAGAATTGACACGAGATCTACTCGCCACTTTATCCCGATAAATTTCATCGTCAGCACCTTCATCATTGTCAGGAGGTTGACGCGTTTTAATTGTTGATTCAGTTGTAGTTTTCGCCCTCGTTCTCACACGAACAAAGTTCCTCGTTGGTATACTACTCACCTTTAATCTATTTTGATCAGTTGTGGTCGTTGAAGTAGTTGTAGAAATTGATGCGGTTGTTGGTCGTCCTCTGCGTGAAAAACCGAATGGTCGTGGCTGAGCAACTGCAGTGGTGGTTTTGCTAGTTGGAGTTTGTGGAGTTGTAGTTACTGATAGAGTTGTTTGGGGAATCTCTGTGACGAAATTCTCGATTAACACTACGACAGGATCTACCGCGGTTGGTTGTTGTGTCGTGGTTTGTATCGAGCTTGACGTCGTCTTGAATTCTGTGGTGATTGCTGGTTCATCCGCTGATGCCGTCGTCTTCTTCAATGTAGAGCCAAACGTTGATAAAGTTTGCGTAGGAGAAAGTGACGTTGCTGCGCTTTCGTTTTCGTCAGGAGAATTATTTGGTGTGGTGGGATCGATTGAATACATTAGAGTGTATTCTCTCAGTTTCAATGCATCGTCCACAGTACTCACTGGATCCGTGGATTGCGTAGTCGTGCTTCTAAATCGTTGTATGTTTGTATATCTGAAAAGCAAAAGGAAAGGAAACTGTTGTTATTGTTCCAATTACTATTTCACTCGATTTTCAACCAAATCAACCTGGACTTCAGAGTGGCTGCTTGTTGGTGCTCATTAGATTCCGTGAACGTGGATGTTGTTAGCGGAGAATCGTTTTCATCTTCTAGATCAGTGTTACTTCTAGGCAATGGAAAAATCGATTATTTTCGCTATCACGCGGTCGGAATCGTTGATAGTTTAGGGAATTTCTTTCATTTTATACTAACGCAGGTGTAGAAGGACGAGCGCGACGGATGTTTACATAACTAGGTGTCGCTTTCTTCATTGATGTATTACCATCATCATCATCATCAGGTCGATTACTTATCGTATGTTCCTCAGACGATGCAACATCAGTATTATCGGGTTGGAACTCGTCTCGTTGTGGTAAATAATCGTCCACGTCTCCATCAGTGAATGGAATTTGTGTGGATGATGGCCTGAAATATTGAAATAATTCACATTTCGATGAATTGAGACAAATAACCCAGAAGTAGAAAATGGCAATATATAATATATAATCACATACTTGGGTCGCTCAATTGTGACGTATTGTGGTTTAAATGTACGTCTGAGACTTTTAACTTCGGGTACATCGTCGAGCCCCTCAAATTGTGCACCACCCGGACCATTTTGAAAACTGGCCCCGGAGTTTGAAGTTATTCTTTCGGTCACATCATTCTTTGCTAAGACTGCGCGAGTTGTTGATTCAGTAAAAAGACCACTGATTTTCGGTGCTTGGCGGTTTAGAACTCTTTCGTACAGACTACGACTGATCGTTGCTGGCGTTATGTGTTTCTTGTCTTCTTCGTCAGGTGAATGTCTTTCTTGAAGATTCAATTGCTTCTCAAGTTGTTCCAGCCCACCTGACACACCACCCAAATCAATTAAAAATAAAGGCAATACATAATTTATAGTCATTTGGGGAAATACAGAAAACAAGTTTTACTCACCCGCCTTTTTTATCAAATCAATGAGTTCTTTGAGCACTCTTGGGTCTTCTTCATCTTTGAGATCAAGTACGTTATGTGTATTTTGCTTGAAATTTCTTAACGTGGCTGTTGTTGGTGCTCCTGTTGTCGTAATTATCGGTCTATTCCTCGTTATTGTTTTATAAATCAGAGGTTTTGATGTCGTACTTCGGACTGTGCTTCTATCCATAATCTCTTCATCTTCATCTTCTTCATCCTCTGCAATATTCAAGTCTTGATCATCGTATTCATATTCCTCAGCTGAGATCGGTGATTCGCTCGTTGTGGTTCTTCGCGTTGTTTTCTCTTGGAATATGGTCCGGGGTGTAGTTCTCGGTGCTTTGGTCGTTGTTACAGCAGTGGGGTTCTTCGTCTTCGGGCATATGACATTGCGTGGGTAGTCGCAAGAGTCGGCAATCTTGTTGAATACCAGACCTTGAAAACATCCGTAAATTTAATGAATTAGAATAGAATGTTCCATATTTTTCTCATTGGTGAAATGGCATTTCCATTTACCGGATGGGCATGTGAATTGGTTGGCAACAATACCAAGACCACTCGGTCCACTATCGAGACACCAGAAATATTTTTTGCAGTCCCGTGGATGTGAAAAAAATCCCTCATCCTGACATTTAAAGTCTAGAAATAAAATGAAAAGTATGTAACTATGCTTATGTATTGAGAATTTCATCTATATGTCTTCATTTCTAAATTATGATTACCACTTCCAGGATCGGGTGTAGTAGGTGGTTCAGGCGTCGTCAGCTTGTTACTGAACGACTCTTCACCTTCCTCAATCTCATCTTCCTGTTGATCATCACCTCTTCTTGACTGAACTTTTCTTTTTGAAGCTATCCTATTCGCACGTGTTCGCGGTTGGGATTTATGATTATATTTGTTTGCACTCTCTCTAACCGAATTTCCCGCCGACTCGATGTCCTCTACTTGGTCCTTATCATTTTCCTCTATGTTCAAACGATTTTTTCCACTTGACCGCGAATTAGCACTTGTTGATGAAATTCTTTTTCTAGTTGATGGAGTTGTCGAACTTGTTCTCCGTCTATTTGTTCCGGTTTTCGGTCGATAACGTGTTGAATCGTCCTCCGACTGTTGATTGTCACTTGAGTGTCTAGTTTTCTTTTGATCACTAACCGATTTAGTTTTTGTCTTCGGCCGAATCTTTCGACTGAGAATAACGAGAGAAAATTTATTTGTGCGTGAATTCATAAAACTATATTAGAGCTATCAAATACATTTGAATAATATTGATTACTTATTCCCAGTTAGCATAGCTTCCTTGGCAGCCTCAATGAGAGGATATGGTTGATCATGACACTTTCCACGGAAATCATCGTTATCTATTGACCAAAACATTATGCCACCAAGTCCTTTTTCATTTACATATTGTGCCTTGAGCCGTACAATTTCCTCGTCGTCATAACCAACCCACTGATTTCCACGTACAGCATAAGGGCCCATTGCTTTGGGGTTTGGTTGAAACACTTCCCACTCATCTGATTTACCAATATTCTCACAAATTTCGTAATAAGCGAGATATCCCTTTTCTCTTGTTGCGTCACCTTCTTCGCCTGGTCCATCTGCAGGGGCACCGATTTCTGTAGCTTCTTCATTGAATAACGTGTACGATCTACCATATGTTGGTATACCCAAGACCAATTTATTCGGTGTGACTTCATTTCTCAACAGATATGATATTGTGTAATCCTATAATATGCAAATAGAGTTATTCATTGATTTGATTGAATGAGAACGGTATTCATTGAATGAAGAAAAACTGTACTGACGATAGTTAATTCATTGTCATAATTGTACTCATTGTCCTCCTCCAATCCATAAAGTGGTGAGTGATGATTAACTGCGGGCTCAAATGCTGAATGGTAATCGTATGAGAGTAAATTGAAGAAGTCAAGATATTCATTGAGCCGCGGTAAATCATATCCTTTCTCCAGATACTCAATACCTGCCGGTATTGCCATAGACAGAAGTAATCTTGGTCGTCCAGTTTTCGATGATTCCCTCTCAAATTCTTCGCGTAGTTCCTAATTGAAATAAATGTTGTTATGAATTAGTTTGCCCATAAGTATTTTACATTTTCAACTGGCACTTCAGATATAAATATTTGAACCTGCACAAAATCTGCATAATTATTTCTATCTCGTGGTTTCCCACCATCTCTGAACGCTGGGTATTCCCAATCGAGATCGAGTCCATCAAAATGATTTTGTCGAAGAAATTTCACAGAATTTTTTATCAATTCCTCCCGTCTTTCAGGGTCAGCTACTAGTGCAGAGAACCGTGCTGAACCCTCATTCCATCCACCAATGGCCAACATAGTTTTTAATTTTTTATTGTATGTCTTTAGTCCGTTGAATTTCGCATATCCACCTGATGAACACATGTCGGAAAATGATTCTCCTTATTCTTTCTTTATTTTGTTTAAAATAAAAATATTCATTACCTTTTTCAATATCCTGATACTTATCGAATGGTTTCAGAGTATTATCTTTGGTGAATCCTCCAAAGGCATAAATCAGATGAGTACATAAATAAGGATTGATATTTTGTGGGGAAAACTTGGCTGTACCGGGTCTGTATACGGACCAATTAGTATAATAACAAACGACCCTCTGCTCCGCAAGAACTGAAATATAATAGAAGTGCTCAATATGTCCCATCTCCTAATCAATGCATTGTATATCAGTGCGAATAAACTCGTGATGTTTGTTTGTGTTCTCGGATTATGAACAATTTTGGATTGCGCCCATGCTAATTGAAATTGTTGCATTAAAAAAAAATATTAGTGGTCAGCATCGATATGCATGCATGCGCTACGTTTGATGAACATATTTATATATACATATGTTCGTAAATGGTCGGGAGAGAAACTGCAGCGTGCGGTGTTGCACGTGGAGAAATTTAAGTCCTTAACTATCACGAGACTTTCGTTTGCGTCGAGAAAATAAAATGCATGGTATTTCTAAATGTGACGTGAGGAGAAACAAAAATATCCATTTATTCATTCATAGATTATTTGTGTTCCAATTGGGACTTACCATTATGAATTGATGACAGTGAAAACGCGATACACAGCAGAACCCATGTCGCTCGTATAGTCTGGAAATAATTTTGACACATACAATATGAAAAATTGAAATGATATATTTTCTAATATATGGCATATGCCTGCATCAGCTATCATTGATTATTATGAAATGGCAACGGAAATCGGAATTTCCGTTTGATGACACACGGTCGGTGACATTTATGATGGTCAGCCCTTGGCCATAAAAAGAATGCGGATATAAATATATTAGTTGCTGTATAGAAGTGGTTTGTTGACTTTTAATAATATCGTCACGCGTCATGGACTATTCAGTAGAACGTGATCGGACGTGTAACATATGCGAAATGAATACAAACAGATGATTCGAAGTTTCAACATGATTGGAAACAAAATACAGAAACGAAAAAATGCCCGAGTGAAAGAAAAGGAAAATATGATATAGTCTTTTCTTTATTGGTTACGCAGAACGAATATAATTTCTTCTTTCCTCAAATTTCTCAGTACAGCTTTCACACCAGACATAACTATCATTGCTATGACAAAGATTTGATTCGACTTAAATGGTGTTTAAGCAACTAAAAAATATATATATATATATATATAACTCGGTAATTGTATATATGCGGCCCATTATTTTCGTCGTATCTTACATATATTTGTGGCTTTTTAATTGACGAGTGCTGAAGCAAATGCGTTAGACTACAGGAGAAACAACAGCGCAATAATAAATATATAGAAAGATGAAGCGGGACCGTGACACATAGAGAGGATTATTTCCGTTGTGATAATGCTGTAGTTGGTCGAGTCCTTGCCGTCGTCGTTAATGTTGTCGTTGTCGTCGGCACACCTCTTACGTTATGCAATTGCTACACTCGTGTGTAAAGAGAAAGCAAGAGAGAGAGAGAGAGAAGAGTGTAGAAACCCAAACGCCGTGAGGGAACGATTGAGGACTTCGAGAGAGCCCGCGTTTGGGACCGCGACTTTCTCGTGCGTTTCGGCGCGACGCCAAACATAATAACGTGTATATTACGCCGTTACGTATTGCTCATTCATATCAACTAATAATAACAGCCAATTAGTCTGGGGTTAGTGACGGCCATTCTTTGTACTCTTTCCACTAAAAAACCAAACCAATTAATTAATTATTGTGATGGCTGAAAAAATCTGAAGGGAAAAAATTAAATGAGATTACTTGAATAAAATGCCAGCGACTCCTCGGACTGGTTTACATTTTGGAACACCAGAATGCACCTGCCAAGGTGGTTTGGATGCATTCCCGGAGGGAAGAACGATGAAACCATGATTCGTTCTTTTCTTTTAATTCAGGGCATTGGAGAAAAAAAAAAATAAGTCAGTGTCAAATTATATGAAAAGTTTTTAATATAGGAAGTTTTTTAACAGAAAATAAGAGTGTTAATGTCATCAGTATAAACGGGCATCTAATGATATATATTTCCTCCTAACGGCTATGGACGACGTGTTTGTAGCCGCGTGAGTTGCCACAGATTATTTGACTTACTTTTACTTTTCATAGGAATTTATTACCGCATAAGGCACAGGGGAAGCACTATCTTACACTATCGGAACGCGGTCGTCCTTCTCGTCATAGTTGTTTAGTGTTCTATTATAAAAATCTTTCATTTCACTCATCGCATCAAATTTTTTCTACAACTAGGAATTCATATAATATGCATGAAACGAACCGAATTAATCGGGTGTGTGACTAAAGGTCGAGTAATATTCTAATGGATACCATCCCGCTATCAGTTTATGTTGATGCACACATTGGAAAGTTTTAAATTTATCCTGAAAATTATGTTATGGCTATATGCACCTATGAATACAGTCATCACAGTGATGACGATACAAGACGTTGATATGAAAATCAAAATGTGGTGGGAGAGTGTGAAAAGAAAAGGGAAAAGTATACAAAGGATAGAGGGGCCAAAGAACTTGTCTCCTTGACGCATCAAACTGACAAAGGTCATCCAACTGATGCGTTGTATTTATTCTGTCTTTTTCATGAATTGACACAAAAATTCATGCCTGTAGGTGTTTTCTGTCGAGCAACTTTTATTGATGGTATATTTTATCGTTAAAAAATACATCTGAGTGCAGTCATATGTGCGATGACGAAGGTCATTCAATGATTAGCCCAATACTTTTGATGTATTGATGAAAGATATCCTCCTGATGAATACATTAATAGAAGATTGAGGCGCTTTCACTATTTCACACATCGCGCAACTTTTCTTTTCCTCGAAAGTCCAATCAATAGAATAAACATATTTTTAGGATCATAATTTTAATGATGCATGTCGGGTATATTCTGTTCACATCATGCGGTTTAGTTATGGGAGAAAATTATTGCTGCTCCTTTAGTATATAAGGAGAAAAAACATTATTTTATTAATGAAATTTTGAAACAGTATTATGATTAGCGCATTCAATAGTTTTGGTTTCTATGTGTACCTATAAAGCTGAAAGTTTCGAGAGGCAGAAAAGCGAAAATTCACATATTTTACTCATCAATAATCAGACTATATGAGATTCTCCCACGAGAAAAATGGTATCTTCAATATAGTTCAGCTCCTAAAACCGCAGCTCAGTTGTAACAAGTCATATTATTATAATGCATATGCTACTTCTCTGTTTCTTCAGTGTTAGTAATGTGGAATAATTAATATAAATTCTCGTTCATGCATTATGAAACTCCCGGTATGTATATATATCCTTCATCGTAATGTAAAACATAACTACATTGGAAAAATATTATTAGTGGTTTACTTTGAATGAAAATATCGAGAAGGGTACATGTTAGTATAACGGAAAATAGAAGCCGTCAAGGCTGCACGGAAAGTTGAACCGGCACTGCACACTCACTCGGGGATCGCGTGAGATGCGATCACTCTATAAGCAGTAAATGCGAATAATGAAATGCGCCTCACATTACAGTTCTTGTTTTCTTTCACCTCCCAACACTTTTCTTTATTCATTTTGAAACAAGGACATCATAATTTCTGTTCATTCTGAGAAGTAAATAGGTCAAGAGCTACCGATAAAAAAGTACAATTGTGAATGCTTACCCAGTCCATTTTTCAAGTTTTTCACAGCGATATTCCTTCAATTAATAGGCAAGGAAATCATGCAATATATGTCGTTCTTAGGAAGTTCGCATCCTGTTACGGGAGCGAGTACTCGATATTTGAACTTTCACTGATTCACAATACAATCAGAACACTTACTATTTTTTTTGTTACATATATAGAAAAGAAAAAACAATTTGAATAAGCTTTTCTATTCTTCCTCACTCACGTATTCAATATATATTGAAAGATATATGTAGAAGTATAATCAACGATGATTTGGAGACGAGTGATAAATATCCCTTTCCCGTATACTCCAAGGTGTTCTACAGCACTGTTACTTTCATGGGTATTCATCGTTGGCTGAACTCCACCTCTGTAGCCCCACCAAAGCAACGTAACATACACCGGGCATCTATGCGATCCTGCCAGTTTTCATTGCTTCAACCGATACACCAAGTCGCATCTATAGGATACAATTCTGGCGGGGGAGGTGAAAGGACGACATTTCTTCCCTATTATATTGCTATTCAGAAATGCATTCGTCCACATGTATTCTATGGCCACATACAAATTCATAATGCGGAATGCAAATGTTAGACTTTGTATTAAAATTATTTTGCCCTCTCAATAAAATGCATAGATGCGGCATTGTTAGAATCAATTATAGGTTTAATGCCACAGAAGAAAATTGTCAACGATGTAGGTGGTGCAGTTTGCTTGTACGGTGAATTTTTAGTATCGCGGCTGTCGTAGCATACATACATCGATAATGAGTGTATAATATGCGCGGGATTCGAAATACCAGATACATGACATTATCCAGAGCTGGTTAACCTCGAGACATTCAACCGTACGAGTTGAGACGAAAGGCAAAAAGGAAAAGTTTTTGACAACGTGATGAGAGATGTTGATTTGCTTTGGAATTCGATATATTGGGATTTCAGGAATTCTGAAGCACTTGTTCACTGCCTTAAACTTTAATGTTCATTATTCTTTTACTTCAATTTGGTTTTATTCATATTTACAGATAGCCACAACATAATTAATCAGCAGCTAATCCTACAGATTCTGGATCTAATGTGGCTTTCTTACTTTTCTTAGTTGACACTTCTGAAATATTTAAAAGAAAACAATGGTGTAAATTGATGAAGAACTATATCATTTGCATTCGAAATATGAAAAAAGATAAGAAAGATTTGTGATTTGAATCAGTAAATACCTTCGTGGAAATGTTTCGCTGTTCGCTTTCTAATATCGGACACGTCTTCGACAGTTTGGGCCCATTCCAATACCAATCTCCGGCCATACAAATGAGTACTTTGACAAAGTGCCTTGAATGCACGCTGTTTGAAAACAAAAAAAAACGACTGATCAACTGCATCCGATGGAATTTTTTTTTTTCATGTACGTGATTGACAATACCTTCGCATCACTTCTCGTATAATATTCGACAAAACCAAATCCTCGATGTTTTTCATCTCCCACCATCTTTTTCGGTAGTCGTACTGCATTTAATTCGCCGAATGCTCTGTGAAGAGAATCGAATATTTTTAACCGGCATATTATACGTTTATTACGCTCGGGTGTGAAAATCATTCAGGCCCATAAGCGTATCATGTATACATACTTGAAAAGTTCGGCTATTTCGTCCGCATTCGCTTGGAATGGAATATTTTTAATTAATATTTTTGTACCCGTTTGTGCTGTCACATTGGAAATTTTCCTCGTCGTTGCTACATCAGTTCTACAATTCATTTATATGTATATATTGGTTCGTAATCTTTAATGAGAAATAATGAATGTGTCAATTTATTCTTAACTTACCCCAAAGTTCTCTCTGATCGTTTGAGTTCTAACGTCTTACCGTCAAGTTCGGTCATTTGCAATTCTTTTAAAGCACGATCGGTGTCTATTTTATATTTATACCGAACAAAACCATAGCCCATCGATAGTTTTTCACCTGCATTATTTGGGTCTTTCTTCGTAGCTACATTTGCATAATGTATAGCTCCACATTTGCTAAAATACTTCCTCAATGTCTCATCTGTTGTGGAAAAATTGAGATTTTTGACGAAAAGAGTTGTATCAGGTTCCGGTTCATCCTCATCATCGTCTTGATCATCTTTTGATTCTGTCAACTCAGGCATTGACTCCGATTTCGTTTCATCGAGGTGGTTGAGGATACATTTTCCTTTACTGTTATTAATTATTGACGATTTCCTGACGATATTTGTCTTTTTTACAGCAGGATTCAAGCTATTATCTGGCGCCCATTCCAGATATAACGGTAAATGGTGGAATTTTGTGTATGCCAGTTTGGTGAATGCTTTTCGAGCTTCCGATGGCTCGAGGAATTCCACAAGGGCTGTAGAAATTATATCATTCATAATCATATTTTTCACCTCACGTAATCACCAATTTATCAACGTAAATTGTTACCTGTGATGCCTGATGATGGCATTATAACTCGCCCGAGTTCACCATGAGTAGCAAATTTCTCTCGGAGTTCAGATGCTTTTGTCCCCGGTGGTAAGTTCTTAACAAGGATAATAGTGTTCGAACGTTTTCCTGGAGGCTGGTTGAAGGCATCCAATACTACACCATTTTCTTCCAAAAATTTTCTAGTTCCTTGTACTAATTGTGTTTCACCCAGTGCAAGTCGTACGGCAACGCTTGTTCCTTTACCACCATCTTCCAAAACTTTTTCTTTCGTGGTATTGTATGATGATGCAATCGCATCCGCCACTGCATTTTGTCCGAGAAACAAGGTATTCCAATTGTGTGATGAATTAGCCATCCCTCGTCTCTCCAATTCTTTCTTGTCTTTGAAACTCATCCCATCTGAGATAAAAACGTTATTGAAATACATCGAAAACATTTATTTAAACATTCAATGCCGATAATGAAATATTTCCAATGCATGCTTACCGGTGTTCACATCGACATCTGATGTTTTTGCCTTTCCAGGCAGCAGGTGAAGCATTCGACCATTAACAGTTGTACCATCTAATTCGGAATAAGCCTTTATTGCATGCTCCGGCATCATGAATGTAGCGGTAGCGAAACCTTTCGGTTTTCTACTTATTTTGTCAATAGGCAAATTCATTTCGGCCAAAGGTCCATATTTTTCGAAGATGCTTTTCAAGTCCTCCTCGGTAGTTGTGTAGGATAAATTACGTATGAACATTCTGCCTGATTCGCCAATGGCTTCTTCATTTTCCAAAGCATTCTCTTGCTGCTTCCAACGAGGATTTGATTGCTCATCTCCGAAATCGACTGATTTCTGTTCTTCTTTCCCCTCATATTTGCAAACAAATATTCGTTTCCCCTCTAGAAATGAATGGAAAGGTGAAGTTATTTATGAATAAAAGGGATAAAATTATTGATCATGATTGATACTAACCTAAAAAGCTTTTATTTTTATTCAATGCTTGATTCATGTGCCGCTCTGTTTTGAACCCGACATACGCAATACCTTTGATTTTTTGTGGTACACGAATGGATTTTGGTTTTAATGGATGGAAAAACTGTTTTATGTGTTTTTTCTTCTGGTTATAACCCAAACCACGCATTTTTACAGTAAAAAATTTGTCTGTCCCATGTGTTGATACATTGGTGGATATTTCAACTTGGTTACTCAGATTTTTCTTCTTTAATGTTTTCATATATTCGAGATCTGAAATTTTTTTATTGGCTACCTTTTCTTCTGACGCTACTTCGATATTTTCGCCATGACATTCTGGATCATCTTCATTTCCTGAAGCAACAGTGTCCTCAAGAGAATCGGCATCGTGTTGTACAATGTCATTTTTATTACTCGTGTTCATGAAATTCTTGATTCCTTTGGCAGCATGACTTTCTAAGAATTCACTGAAGAGTGGATCATTTTTGTGCTAAAATTCATTGAAATTCCAAATTTAAGTGTTGAAGGTCTTATCGGACTGTTGTGGATAAGTTTCACTAACTTTTTCTAGAGCTTCTTTTATTTGATCATCAGTATGGCTTTCATTCTTTTTCTGCTTGTCCTTCTTCTGTTTTTCCAAATTGGGATGCTTAGATTTTGCAATGTCAACAGCTCCTTCTTGATGCACGAGTTTACTATGCGCTGAACTGTCTGCAGCGTACTTGCTCCATGCCTTCGGCTTCGAGGGATCACCTAATTAATTTCGCATCGTGATTGATTGATACAGGTGGAGTAATATGACAAATAAATGAATGTGAATAGTTACCTAATCCGGCGCATAATTGAACAGTAATTCTTGCTGTGTCGATGCACGTACGATCAAAGTATGTTAAAGCTTCACTAGCTTGTTCATCAGTTTTAAAACCAATGAATCCAAAACGCCGAAATCTCCCATCTTTTGTGTATTTCAATTGCACATCTGTCACAATGCCTTTCGTGCTAAAAAGTTCCTTTAACTTTGTTTCTGTAATCTGAGTAATTTCATCGTTAATAAAGAAATGAGTCGAAAACAGTAAGGAATTGGACTATCAGATACTCACTCCAGGTGGTAAATTTTTTATAATAAGCCGTGACATGTTATATCATGGGTTGATGGTTATTGAAAGAAGTATGATAGCAATAGCGATTCATAACCTCTGAATACCCACGTTGTTGTCATAGGCTTCGGTCATTATGATTCAAAGTAGTCGGTAATGCAGTGTGTTGGCAATGAGTTATCAAGCAAGCCATGATGCAGTGGGCGCCAGATAACTTGCTTCATATGAATCACATACCAATGTGAAAATTGAGTGAACCCACAAAAATATATCTGACGTGATATGCTCGACGTATTTCCCATACATACATACGTATGTGATAATTATATGCTATCGTTGATGAAATCTGATCAACTAAAACTATGAGTGTTTCTCAAATATATGTATATAAATATAGATATTTTGTGACAGATGATGCTTGTTCTCCATCACTTTCATGACTTTATCTCGAAGGAAAAGCAAAAAAAAAAGACCATTCAATTTCTTACAACGCATTATTATTGATTTCACAATTTTCAATTCAAGTATTATGATGAATTTTTCAATAGCATATAGTAGCTGAGTGTGGCATTGGCAATCTAATTGGAATTCGATTAATATTCAATGCATATATAATTTTTATATGATAGTAGACATGTAATACCTACACTCGTTAGTTGTTTATGATCGAGGGTAATTATACCATACGCAGTACATGAAAATTCTTTCCGGGCTCGCATCATGATTATCAATAACATAGCTTTGATTTTCTGGTCGCAATCAGTCCATTGTGAATTATAAACGGCACTGCTCATCTGCGTTGACTTAGACAGAATCAATCGGCAAATTAGTTTAAATTCGATAGTGTAATTTATTCGTTGCATTGTCATTACATTTTCCGCCAGAGTATCGGCAAAACTGCAGAGGATGATCGTTTGAACTGATAACGAGATAAGAACGGCTAAATTTTTAGTGAATTCGTTCCAATTGCCGGTCGCTATTTCCTGTGAAAATTTTATTCAAAATATTACGATTGGTAATGGTAATTCGATTTCTAATCATTGAAGTTGAGCATACCGTGTCTAATCGATATAAACGGCAACATAGGTTCATTGCATTGGAAAGGACTGTAAAAAATATTATTGGATTGAAAAATGCCTCGACCGAATAGCAAAGTCTGCAATATGGAAAACACGTTCATGCTGATTTGTACATTCGAAAAAACATGTGATAGATTTTCTTTTTATCCATTCTTACGTGAATAAATTCTCATATTGATCAACAATATATCTGATTTTTTTAATTGTACGACGATGATCTTTCAATCTACAACAATCCTCGATGATTTTTGTCAAATTTTCTGTGAGTATCTATTGATTGTAAATTTATTAGTAGAGCTGTGATTAGAAAATAAATTGTGGAGTTTTATTTGAAAATAATTCATACCATGAATTGGATTGAAATATGAGTAGTAAGTTGGGCAAATAGAGTGTCACAAGAAACCCAAACTAGGCACACAGAAATACTAACGAATTGTTGAAAGGTGACACACACAAAATACTTTGTGAAAGAGTCAATTGTGAAAGGTAAATTGGAGGGAAACACAATCTGTGAGAAATCGAATGTGATGTTGTTGTCCTTATGCAGAGAATAATCGAGAACGAGCCTACGTATAGAGTGTAGATCACGATGATTAATATTTTGCATTTGAAATTCAATGAATGATTCCAATGTTAATGAAATGACGTTTACATGTATGGACGAATTATATATGTAGTACTGAGGAAAATGATTAAAATCGTGTAATAATTCATCATCAATCTGGTACTTTCTGCTCTTCGTATGATTCTTTCTGTGAGAAGATTCTGCCCTTCAGCGAACTCCCACAGTGATTTGAGATTTCGCAAGAGTTCATACAATTCCGAGTTATACAACCACAACCTTAGTGACTGATAAAATTTGATTAGGCAATAACTTTCATAAATATGTTGGCATTCAATTTTTCACCTTAATTGCGCTCGATACACCTGAGCAGATAACAGAGAAGTATCGAATTGCGTAGTTAGGATTTGTTCGAGCAATAGCACACATTGTTTGAAATTGGCACATCATCACCAAGGTTGAGGATACTACACCAATGAAAATTGGTGCACCATCCCACCATTTTTTAATTGATTTTTGATTGACTGAAAACCTAGCTAGCGACGACAAACCCATGATCCTGAAAATAAACGTATCCCTGCGGAATAATTCCTCAAATGTGAAGGAATCGCTCTTTGTCACACGCCTTATACTCATGATTGCAATGGAGTAAACGTGGTATTAGTTTCACCGCAAAACTTTACTAACGCCTTATTTTTCGCATATATATGGTTAGAATTTCAGAATCGTGTTGGCAAAAGTTCTTTTCAAATATATCATCATAACTGAGCTCTTCTTTATGAATATGCTGTACTCTAGCGAAGTACGAGAACTTTGCATTAATAAATAATGTCTATTTGTTGGAAGTTATCGATAAAAGTTTCTCACAATTGTACATTTCATGTTTGCTCTCACATCAATATCGGTTTGCATTTATGCACTTCTAGAACATTGGTAACTTCCAAGTCTGGTCTTCAACCACAGTTTATTTATAGTCGTGGATGAAGATCGGAACCCGATCGTTGCAATGAGCAGCCATCTGAGTCTGCGTTAATCAATGACTGCAATGCATATGGATGATCGCGGAGTTATCGGAATTCTAGACTATCTAGTGAACAGTGTCCTAATATTTCATTGGTAATTTTTTTCGTGAGGAATTCACATCGAAGTGCACTGAGTTAACTTTAAACTACTGTGAACAGTGAGGCCACATCATCATTGATTCCCATATCGACAATAAGTTGGATTGTTTTTTATCGTAAGATCTATGGCTCACTACGTATCCTGCATATTCATCCTGAGAGTCAATATTCCTTCTTGAACAGATACTCCCGATATCGTATAGACAATAGAATAGAAGTAATGAATGCGATAAGACAATGTGATCATATAAATTCTTAGGTTGGGGTCTTCCATTCTTTATTGAGTTGATATCCAGAATTGAGATTCCATTTTTCACTACGGTTTCCGTCTGATTGTTTATAAACTTCTGAGGAGCATGAAGTAACTGACAGTTGCGTTGGCGATCTAACCGGAATTATTGAGATATGTTAGTATTATTTGGTATGCAAGTGTTATTGTGATATGGAAGTCATACATACTTGTTTCAATTGCTCATAATTAACATCTATTATGCTGTAGGCCGTGCATATGAATTGTCTTCTAGCTCGAATCATGATTGTCAGCATCATCATTTTTAATTTGTGATTGCAATCCATCCATTGCGCATGATAAATTGCCTCACTAATCATTGTTGACTGGAACAAATTAAGTTGAAATCATGAAACTCTGGAATATACATCGTTTACATCAGTCATATTCAGTTAATACTGTTGCAATTACACTTTCAGTTAATCTTTCGGCAAAAATACAAAAAACTACTGTTTGTAGCGTAACACTTGTTATGTAAATTATATTCTGTACGACCGCATTCCAATTACCAGCATTTATTTCCTGTGAAAATAATTTGACTGAAATAACGGTTAATCACCATAAAGTTTTTTGCTATGCAGATATTCATACCTCGTCTAACCGATAAATACCACAGCACAGATTGATGGCATTGGATACAACCGTAACAAATATGACAGGACTGAAAAACGTCTCAATTGAATCGCACAATCTGTGTGTATTGTATGAAAGGTACAGAAAAATATATGAATTTCATTTATTACCAAATGTGATTGATCAAAAATTTCAGACTTTTTCGCTACTTACATGAATAATTTTTGATACTTATTTGCGACAACTTTCAACTTATTTGCTATTTGGTAATCATTGTCGATATTGCCATTGTTGATGGTTTCCGATACATCATGAGCGATAACCTATTAGGCACTTTTTCATTGTTGCAATTGAGATTAATTAATGAATAATCTTATATTGGACGGTTTATACCATAAACTGTAGCGCAACATGTGTTGTGAGTTGGGCGAAGAGAGTATCACATGAAGCCCATGCAGTGCATGCAATAATAACATCGAATTGCTCGAAAGTGATCAACATGAAGTAATCTGTATACGATTTAATAGGAAATGAGTAGTCGCAAGGGAACACAGTTCCTGAAAAGTCGTATGAGCTATTCATCTCTTTTTCTAGCTGGTACTTGACAATAAACCTATGAAAAATTTAGATATCTGTAAAAATGGTGATGATCTGAATTCATCGAAAATCTTACATATATGGAAATAACAGATGTGATAAGCAAACGAAGCCGATTAACATCGTGTAATAATTTGTCATTAGCCTTGTTTGCGCTGCCTGATTAACGATTTGTTCTGTCAGAGAGTTGTGAAGTCGAGAAAAATTCCACATTCCTCTTAATTCTTGAATGAAGTAATAGAATTTCGATCGGTAGGTAAATAATCTGATAAGCTGAAATTCGATATATTTGCTATTGATATTGAGAGATATAATGAACTACATTACCCTACCTTTATCGTACTCACGATATTTGATAACGTGAAAGGAAATAATTCCAAAATATATTCGAGTTGGTCACTGGAAATCGGCCACATTGAAATGATTTGGCATGCCATTGTAGAAAATAGTATTATGATAGAAAATACGAGCGGGCATATTTCCCACCATCTGCTTTTGAATTGTTTATCTGAAAATATGTCACCCATTGATGACATCCCCATACATCGAAAAATCATCACATCCCTATGGAATAATTGCTCGAATGGCATACTATTCAATTCAATTTTTGTCATATTCTATGCTGTTATTTTTCAATATATCACGAAACACTCCACTCGTTAAAGTCCGTATCTCGTAGTTATTACACTGAGAATTTGGAAAGAGATGCTTGCAGAATTGTCTTGCGTTGAAATGAAAAGCATCAGTCGCTTATTTTCTGGATGAGTTGTACCCCTCTAATGAGGTACATTTATTCTTATCAATAATTAATAAACTTATGTCGGTAGCATTGATTAAAGTCTCCGTTAATGATACACATATTCTTAGTTTCTCATTATGGAATAAGTTATATACACCAACAATATTACTATTTCTAGGATTTATGTGCATTTACCAATGTAATTGGAAAATTAATATTAAAACTAAAAATTAATATGGAAGATGTGCGTGTAGTGACTACACGCGCAGTGACTACGTGCGTACCATCATTTTCTCTTGCACTGTCACACGACAATATACCCTCAGTCCGTGGATAGGTCCGGTTCCCCAACACCGTAACAGTACATAATGAGGCGTCGCCCGACACACATCACATCCACGAACTTTTCAATTCACTTCACTTACCCTACACTTCCATGCATATACAATGTGTACATTTCACATCTGCTATGGAATATCGTTTGCAGGGGAAACGGTATTTTTTTTTTCTGTTTTGCAACTGTCATCTATAGTTTTGAAAAAAAGTTTCTCGTCACACACGCTACATGGCTTTGTGTTTTCATGAGAAGATGTTGTATGTACTTGCAAAGGTATCATTATCGAGAAACTATTATAATTGTCTCTAGTTTCGTGCACTTTGGCAAAATTTGTTTCAACACAACTGCAGTAAGTCTCTGAAATTTCTAAATGAACGGGTTATGAACTGCGCAATTTGTTTTCAAACTTATGAAAAACATGTGAAAATTTCCAACCATAAGGGAAAACAAGTTGCACAATTGTTTCTTTTGTATTGGAACACAATACTTTGTTTGATAGGTCTCATAGGTTCGAACATTATACTCCGCCCAGTGCGATGCTAACAAACATAATGAAAGTTTACATTGATAGATCTAAAGCATAATGACATATCAGTCACGTATCTGACAATGACTATTTTGTTACTGTTTTCATTTGTTACCATTTATAATTCGTTTATTCGGATATTTTATGTGTGATTGTACATAGTTTTATTGGGCATGTACGTGTCAATTTCACCTTTACTTCATAATTATTTTGTTGTTTTGTGTGTGAGAGCTTCGCTGTTTAAGATTATTTTCAAATATGCAGTTTGGGGGAATTGCTATAATACGGTGAGTTGCTACCATGATTGTAATTTACGGCTCTTGGTTGTCGTTTTATGATAAATTTCTCAATAACATGAAGTAACTCATTGCCGCATTGAAAATCTGGAAACAAGTTTATTAGTGACCCATATAATGTATTCATATTTGATATAAAAGATGAAGAATCCCTCGCACTTGTGTCAATTGGTTATAATTGATATCGATCATGCTGTATGCTTTATATCTGAACTCTTTTTGAGCTCGAATCATGATTATGAGTAGCGCTTTTTTTAATCTTCGGTTGCAATGTATCCAATGTGAATTGTAAACGCCGTCTTTTACCGCTCCCGACTTGAATGAATTGAGCGATCACCTATAAAATATTCATTCATTATTTGTATCTGTGCGACTTTTTATCGTCTGCGATAAACTATACTAATGTGACATGGTCTCGATAAATGAATTCAATGGGGATTGTCGAAATGATGTGCGGCGTTGATAGTGCTAACGATGATTTGATCTATGTACAATGTTGAAAACCCTGTAATATAAATTGCTTCAGTGTATTCGAAGATGTTTGGTAGGAAAAAGGATAAGCAATTGGACACAATTTCAAGATAATTCAAGTCACAAAATTTGTACCGTGAATTGTAGTCTAACATGACAAGTGAGTTGCGCAAACAGTGTATCACACGAAGACCAAATGACACATACAGCAACTGCACCAATTTGCTGATAAGTAACGCTGATGACGAATATGAAGAAAGAATCAATCTTGTAAGGAATGTCAAAAGGAAAGACATTTGCTGAGTATACAATTGAGCTATTGAATTCTTTGTGGAAATAAGCAGTGGAAGTTACTCTGAAATGTAAGCATGAATTACTTTGCCAAAATACGCATTTCTGTAGCACATAATCTTACGAGTATGGATAGATGATATATAAGCTGCACATGAAACAAACTCCGATTGTGTAATATTTTGTTAGAGTTTTGCTACGTTCTGCTCCTCGTGCTATTTCTTCTGTGATGTTGTTGCCAGATCTGGTTGATTCCCACATAGCTCCAAGTATCTGAAGAAGGCTATACAATGCACTACGGTTTCTCCATAATCTTATAAGCTTGAAATGAGTATATCATCAGTAAATGATCGAATCAAGGAATATGATGAATTTTTGTCACCCTGACAATACACGCGAGATTTGGTGCGATGGAAGATAGCAATATTATTGCGTAACTGAGCTAATCACGAAAAATGTGGGATATTGTGTAGATTTGGAGTAGAAACACTGTGCCAATTGTTATAATTCCAATCAATATTGGACCACCTTCCCACCATTTGCACTTCATCGTACGATCTGTAAAAATTCCACTCATCGATGGCATACCCATAAATCGCATAAGGCTCACATCGAAATGTAGTCAACTTTTGAAAGAAGGTCTTTCGTTTCTCTCACGATTCCTTATTTGCATGGCGGCCGTTATTACAGCGGACTATGTTCTTTGCTTAAAAGTTCTGTTATAAGTTCAACGTTACAGTACACAATATGAATTATAGGAGACTTATAAGTTTATAATAGAATTATGAGTTTTTCCCAATAGACTGCACTATTCAATGCATAATAACTTATCAGTAGTCGTCAATCGTTTTTAGAAATATAGTTTGTTCGAATGATATACGATAAATTTGAGTTCGATCCGTAGTTTTATACGCTTCATAGGGAGTAGTTGGTGAACAATAGAAGGGTGGCTCAACTTTCAAATGCGTGACGAAAGGAACTTCTTGAGTTGCTGTTAGTGTTCATTGAGCCTCAGACACAGTAAGACACGTTGGTGTTATCTCAGTACGAACTGGTGTTCAGCATATACAGCAGTACTCTACTGAATATGAAGGAAATACGTCAGAGCTTCTCACGTGTTCAGATATCGTATTATTCTATGTCCGACAACTACATTCGACTGCACTTCGACATAGTCCTGTGAGTGAGGACAAATATCGTTTTATGATTATCAATTTTATATAATTTATTCGTATAAATATTTGCTTCACTATTCCAGATATCACTAGAGAGTTGATATGAATCTGTATTGTGATATGGTGCATGATACGCATTGATTTTGACTACATTTCTCAACTCGATATTATGATAAATTTCTCATCAACATGAAATAACTGATTGCCGCATTAAAAATCTGAAAAACATCCATTAATTTGACATAATGAATTCAAATTTTTGGCGTAATATTTGGCGTAATTTGTTTACATACCTGCTTCAATTGATCATAATTAATGTTCATGATACCATATGCAGTACATCTAAATTCTTTTTGGGCCCGAATCATCATTATCAATAATGTCATTTTGAACTTTTGATCACAACGTATCCACTGTGAATGGTAAATAGCGTCACTCAACAGCCTAGACTTAAAAAAATAATTCGGAATTGATACAGATTTTAGTCAATTCCTGCGAATATTTTTATGATTAAAAAAGAACGTGAGTATTATTACACTTTCGGTTAATGTATCGGCACAAATACAAAAAATCATAGTTTGTATAGATATACTTATCAAAGCAAAAATCTCTTTAGGCATTTCTTCCCAATGTCCGTTTGTGACATTCTACAAAAATATTCAAAGGAAATTATCACACTGTTGGTTTTCAGTTCTTTTTCATATCATAAAGTTACATACTGTATTGAGCCGAAACGCACAGCAACACAGGCTGATTGCATTGGATATAATTGAAAAAAATATTATGGGATTGAAAAATTTCTGAACAGAATTACAGCATCTATAATTAAGGAATTACGCTGCTTAATTATAGCTTAGTGAAATTATGGCTTAAAACTTCTTGATGCATCACTCACATAAACAACTGATGATATTTTTTGATGATGTTCTCCAAATCAACTTCGATTTTATCGTTAATATATGAATTGCAGCGATTTTTGACAACTTCTTGCAATGTATTGGCGAGTACCTGCCAGATATATTATAATTTTTAACATTGTTATTGATGAATATGGGTACATTTGTACCATGAATTGTAGCGAGACGTGGAAGGTGGTTTGAGCATAAAGTGTATCACAAGATGCCCAAATAATGCATACAGCTACCGCGGCGATTTGCTGATAAGAAACACTGATGATATACACTGTAAATGAATCAATTTCATATGGAAAGTCGAGAGGGAGCACGTTTGCCGAGTAGGTGAACGAATCATTTATTTCTTGGTTGAAATAATCTGCAAGAGTTAATCTGTAACAGAATCATCAATTGGAGCGAGAGAAAATGCATTGTCCACAGCAGTATGAAGTAAATGATTGTACGAGTATGGCTGAATCATATATGTGATGCACATAACACCGACACCAATTGAGTAGTATTTCGTTAGCAATCTGGTGCGTTCCGCGGCTTCTGCGATCCCAGCTGTGACCAAATGTGCCGCTCTAGAAGATTCCCACATATTTCCAATTTCCTGGAGAATCTTATATAATTCTACACGATCACTCCATAACCGTATTATCTGGAAATTGATGAATCAACAATAAAATGATGTTCAAGAATGAGAACGGTGAATGCGGGATTCCTCACTTTAACGATACTCGTTAGATCTGGAACGATGGAGGCACCGATTACAATCACGTAACTGAAGTCATCATGAAATACTCGTGATATTGTTTGCAACTGGAGTATGATTATCGAGATAAGTACTGCACAATAAATCAGCAATGGACTTCCTTCCCACCATTTGTCATCAAGTTTACGTTCAGTGAAAATGCCAATCATTGAAGGCATACCCATTAATCGTAAAATGTACATGTCCCACTCAAACAATTTTGCAAAAGATAGTGCATCATTCTTTCTATTTTTTACCATAGCCATTTTATTATTATTGCACTCTATTTCACAGTTTTCTTATCGAATGGTCTTGTGAATGTACTATTGAATTTTCTTAATATTATTACCATTGCGTATGAGAAATCGTTGGTTTAGAGCTTTTGAATGATCGAGTAATACTGTGGGAGAGATATGCTGGTTGATATTAATAAATTATCAGTTTGTTGGAACTTATAACCAATTTCTAGAAGTTGAACGCCTCTTGTATTTATTTCTGATAAAAGTTCGGGATGTGAGTCTAGGGTATGATTAAAGTCGCTGAGTCAGTTCCATCGTCGGAGTTTGTAGAATAAAGTTCTTGATATGGAATAAAAGGGTGGAACTTCTATGCGGAAATAGAAGAATAGTTTTGTCTATATAATATTACATATTCTATCTGTAGATCTGACTATAATTCCGAACTTCCTAGACCTAGCATAAGCTCACTAGTGTTGCTCCCTATTCACTATTTTTATCGTCGTTAAATTCACTTCACTTTGTTCAGAAATATTTCTGTTCGCTAGTTCTAATATTTGAGGGTGGTAATAGAAAGTTTTAGAAATACTCAACTGTTTCTTCACTTGGGTATAATGACAGTTCTCGGTTTTCGTTTTAAAAGTTTCCATAGATAGTTTTCGAAAACAGTATTTCCCGATGACACACCATAACATTTTGTTTACTCAAGAATACACGATGAGTGTGCTTGGAGCTTCATCACAATTCTCTTCAGTCCAAGTGTGATGAAAAGGTGGACGGCTTCATGAATAAGTCTATAAGTTCGAACCGTTGAGGTGAATCGATATGTGGTGAGTGGTCTAGAATACAGACTGGGAGTAACATCTCATGACTTACATCTTATCTTCGCCGTGTGAATATTTCAATACTCAACAGTCTCTCTTACTGCCTCTCCATTGACACAGTTTCTGGGGTGAGTGCGTGCTAGTACGTAATTGTTATCGGATAATCTATATTCGAATATATAAATTAGGTAGGAATATAGTATTGTACATCGACAAATGATAAAGATGTGAAGAATTTCTCTTCTACAATATATTTGTGGCATGATTTGGGGAAGCAATACAATTACAAGTATATTAATATTTCAATTTGAGTGTTCACATTCAATTTTAATAGACATGAGTCATGGAATTGGAATACATTCTGGAAGAGGGAGATGAGATCGAAACTGAAGTCAACAATGACATTAAATACTTTTCAAGAGGTAGGAACCATATCTGCGGATATCTTTCATTTATTATAATATTAACATAGAATTATTGCTTCTAAAAGCAAGAGATTGGGTTGAAGTAGCATTGGCGAAAACGTTGTTTCTTCGGTGGATTTCGCCTTCGAGGTGACATCTGCGGATGAAAAGTAAGCATTGATTTGTCGTACATTTCCAGTGTGGTGAATTTTTCAATAAAATTCTACGAACATAATTTTACCTTTGGTTGACTTCTACGCTGGATGCTTTTTGGTCCGACGATCGGCGTTTTTGATGTGACATCCAGCAAGCCATATCCATTTCGTGCAAAATGAACGTCCTCACCTCTTAAACGGGCATGTTCAAATTGGTCTCTTTTTACTTGTAACTGGAACAAATATATCTCTGTAGATATTCTAAGAATGAACTCCAAGTAATATCGATATCAGTTTGTATTTCATATTTTTTCATAGCTGCCGTATTATCACGAGAGAAATGTATATCAGGAGTCATGCTCCACTTTTTTTCTCAATTAATTGGTAATTATCTATGGGAATTTGAGGAGCTGAGCGTTCTCATTAAAAAATTAATAAAATGTTCTTGTTTGTGCAAAGCCATTACATGAAATGTTGGTTTCTTTATTACACTTGATCCATAATTGTATAAGAATGTTATTCAATATCAAATGGGCTGGGTATGGAATACGTGGATGAAGAAACAATCGATAACTATGATGAAGTGATTTGTCTCCATTATATAATATTAAAATAAACAGTTTACTCCAATTGATGATTGAAAGATGATATTTTCTATAATATGAGCAACAGAAATGTATACATTATGCTATTGAAATGGGGATTGACTAGAACCACGATAGCTTTTTTAACCATAAAGCGCGTATCAATGGAAAATTCCGTGTCTATATATATACGTTTTGTCAAGACTTATCTGCCGACAAACATTGACAACTGTTCATATTGTATCATAATTAGTGTATTTGCGCAGCATGTTCAGTATCGATAGGCTTGAACGGTACCTATTGAAAAATTACGTTTCAATAGTTCAATAAGCAATTGGGAATAATGATTTGGAAAGTCATTCTTACGTCAGACGCAGACAAAAGACTTATTAAGTGAATATTCATTTGTGTCCACATAAATTGTTATTTATTGATCGATAAAAAGTTGGGATTGTACACAAGCGAATAATCGATGACTTTCATTGATAAAGCATATCAACGTCAAGAATTCAAATATAAAATTTATTATAAAGCTGGTGTTGGAATGATTTTTCTAAATTAGTGAATAATAAAATGGTATGTAACTGTGTAACTTTGCCGCAGAGAAAAATCAAAACTGCCGCTACCTACGGTAGACAGTAATACAATTCAATCTACGCACGTACTAGAATATTCAATTTGCCAAGATGAAATTGTCCCGGAAACAAATTTCACGTCCCCAATAATAAAAATCTTCCCATGTTTTTTTCAGCCATATGTTCTGCTCTCAATACAGGATTATTATTATGATAAATGTAAAATATAATGTACTTACCCAGGGATCATCACGAGATCGATAAGTTACTGGAACGTATGCGGGAAGAGAATCCCAACTCATATTATCGCCAAGTTGCATCGCATTATAACTTGCCCCAATGTTAAGTAAAGACATCAGAATAAGTGATAAAAGGATAAATGACAGTGCCATCTCAATATTTAATATATTATAATATCAGATTGCAGTTGATGTCAAATAGTAATCACAACGAGACCTTTTTTTTTCTAGATTCAATATAATGGAAAATCGAGGTATTCAGCAATCTTGATGAATGTTTCTATTGTTGTCTCTATGCACCACAAAATGAGTCTTTGTTTCCTATCTGGTATTAATTTCTTATGCTGGTAATCTTACGAGATGGTAACTTCATTTAGTGCTTCTGTGCTCTCAATGAATATTCTGAACTCTTACAATGAATCAATTTCTTTTTTTCTCTCTCTCTCCTTATGTCTGTCAAAGTTGATAGAAAACTTGTGTGTCTTAGTTTTTAATTGGTCACATTAAACTATTGAGCACATCAATTTATAACGGTGTTGTTGGGTTGCGATATGAAGCGCGAGGCGGGAAGTCACCAATTTATATACTTCGATTCTCATATGTGGAAGAGAATATGTGCGCGCAAGCGCGTCTTCTCATACGTTTTATATATATTATTTCCCGCTTTATTGAATCTAGTAATGACGTCTCCCCCTGTTTACTCATCGATATATTGCTCGCAGAATGAATCGGCACAATACCTACGTTTGAATTATAAAAATGATGCCGAATAATGAAAATTTTATCGACTGAAATAAAATAATCAGGTGTAATCTGGATTTATAATGTTGATGATTGATGAAACTCATTTGCTAACTTGCAAAGTGATTGCTTCATACAGTATTATGATCGTTGTTGAGTTGTACAACATTTGATTTTCTTCTTATGTGAAAGATGGTACATCTGATATTGTTCAGACGACAATTCAGATGAATAAAATCTCAGGGCGACCAGTAATTCTAAGACATTATTGATTCAATCAAAGCGGTCTTTTTATTCGATTTTGCACTATAGCTGCATGAACACTTGTCTGTCGACATTAATTGAACAACTAATTCATTATTTCTGTATTTATGCATGAACAGGACTTCACTTGATGAATTGTGAGTATGAAAACTTTGTAATGCATATTTTTTCGTAAAGGTTACAATCATTACTTATTAACTTAAACAAATTTGGCGATGGGGAAACATAGAAATTATAACTTGGTATGGAGGAAAAAACACTGTTTGTTAGGACTCATAAAAAAAGATGATGATGCAATTTTCTCTTCCTGAGTTCAATTATCATTTTAGACAAATATTGAATACGATTCTCGTAGGCCCGTTTGTACAATCTCATTATGTACATATTCACTAATTTACCATTCGATTCTATTGACCAATAAAATCTCATTGAAGATACGCATGATCACATTAGTGGCTAATTGCATCATCGACATTGATCGTGGCAGTCACGTGATAAACGTTGGCTTCTGGTATTTTCATCGATAATTAATGTATTTACGTAGCTCATTATTTTTTTCATTACTGGTCAGGGACTATTTTTATCAAATAATCTATTCGAAAAATCATGGACTTACATATTTCTCCACTGGAATTCCCATATTATTAATCATCGATTCTGACCCTTTTTTAACAAGACTACATTCGATGTATTCAGCGTATGAAAGATTTGTAATGTGAATTCTTTCGTGGCAGTTCTTATCATTTACTTTGTATCTTTGAAGAAATGTCGTCATGAGAAAATATAGAAATTATTGGATGACATGAACAAGGTGTACGGCTTTACGATTGGCAATAAGTCATAAGTCTTCAAATACCATAAAAATTACCCGATCAAGTCAATAACGATTTGCTAAATTAACCACAAGATGAGATGAACTCGTGGGTGATCTATGTCTACCTCATCAAATAGCAATTGGATATTTAGTTTTATCGTCCATCGGTTCCCATTCCGTGACGATATTTTCCCTTTCATAAATAGTGAATGTGATGATAAAGTTGTTATATATATGATAGAAAAAATTAATAATTATCATAAGCGCACGAAGATCTCATCGTTTGGTAAATTTATTACAATAGAATTCGATCAGAATGACGAACCATATAATTAAGACTGGTGGCGGAGTAAAGAGAACTTGAGAAATGCTACAGTTGTTTCTATGGATAATGGTTAGCTTTTGTAAATAGCACAGCATCAACGACTTGGTCCGAAGAAACATTAAAGGCTACTCGTGCAGCACTCAACCCCCTGCTGCCATTCCGGACTGTACTGTCGTAGTATCAGTTTGTATATATACATTCGTTTTTTATTCAAAATATTATTTCCCTCATAAGTGTGTATAAAAGATATTTCTTTTATATGAGTGAAAACAGCAATTATTAATGACTTTAAACTTTTTGGAGGGTGCATACAAATGACTGTCGAACTGTTCAATCCTACTTGGATTCACGCTGTCGAAAAATTTTCAAATTTCCATAATATATTATGTGAAAAATGTTTTTGTTTCCAGTGATTAAGTATTATATGATGAAACCTGATAATTTCAACGACTTTGATGAAGTATCATCTCCACGGGTTCATCAAAAGCTAATATTTCATATCGCGTAGGTATTTCTATACGTTTTTGTTGACTACTGCTCCGTGGGTTGAAACACAGGAGACTTGCGATCTAATACGGTCAATATATATTAAAATTCGAATATCAAGTAAATGTACAGTCTCTGAAGCCCAACAAATTGCGCATTGTTAAGGGAATGATATGACGATGGAGTATATGCACATCATGTGCCAAAAGGTGACATAATGTTCACGTTTCAACCTAAAAATAGATTGGAAAACGCGGTTTTTCAGCAAGACTTGATTGGTTCAATAATAGACTACAGTTGAACAATATATTGTGTTTCGACGGAAATAATGAAATACGAGAATTACCTTTGACCTCGATAATATCAAATCACACTGTAATCAGATTCTTAATTCTTGCCGCGCGATATAAAAAAAGTTATCTATGATTAACGTACTGATGGCTGTTTGTTAGGTAATGGCTGCGTCATGCGTACATGCTACCAAGAAGGGGACTCAATTATTGAAAGATTGCTGCAAAATTCGTTCATGCGTCTGCCCATTGATCAATGTTTGGAGCACCAGAGTCGATCAGCTACTACTTAACGGTATCTTTCATCTGAGTGCATTCTTTGTTGATGCACTAGAATAATCACATCACATCGATCAGGATGGATATTATAAATTTGGTCGTTGCGTATCTGAACTATCACGAACTAGAACGATTTACACTTCTATTTTGCTTCGAATGATTGTTCTTCCTTTCTGACCATATTGACATATTATTCTTATATATTCATGCAATTCTTTGCAGATGATATCAATGCAAGCTGTGAAGTGTTCCCAAGACAACTCAACTGTATAAAAAATATTTGTGGCATATTATCTTATAGATAGAAAATAATTCATGAATCAAGTTGTCAACTCCATTGAAAACAAAACAACATAAATGTACATTTATACAGGCGGAAATTTTGGCCTGTTACGAAACGGGATGTGCGTCATCACGGATTCACAGGAGACAGATTAACATAATATATATTGAATGGCCATAAAGCGTCGCGACCTCATAATTCTAAATATTGAACGATTTCTGAGGAGATGAGAAAATGGTTTTACAGATACAGTGTTCATGAAATTGTATTGACATTTTGCTGTGGCGACTGCTAAAAAGATGTCTAAAATTGAATGATAAACTTGAGGTATGATTGATGGCTTAAGTCGAGAAGCTTCGATGTTATGCAGGAATGTCAGGAATTCCCGAGAGTCATGACGGGTTTTTTTTCACGTTTCCTTTCCGTCAACCCATCGCTGTCGGGAATTTTTCATACATTTTTTATTCTTTTCATGGATATCGCAACAGAATTTCGAGCGTTCCAGACTCATTTCGTGCCTTTCGCTAGGGAACTGGCGGCCGAATATGTTTATCTTCTGTATTGGATGTAAGATATTTCATGCCTCGAAAATGTCCATTCCGACGAGCCCGGGAAACTATAAGTGCACAATAATGTTATTCATTTTAATTATCGATAAATTTTGTATAATCCACTGGAAACTATTACAAAATTGCCAAGTTCCTCAAACCATTGTATAATTAAGTTCCATCACAGCTTTCATTCACATCTGTCTTCCCTCTGAATAGATATTAAAGTCATTCATTACGTAAGTATCGGGTTATTCACCGATCCGTAAGTGTACTTCAGTGTGCTTATTTTCTTCATGGATTCTCATATCGATTGTGCAAGTCCACCAACTCATTGATACCTATATCATTTGACACTCACGATCAGTCGAATGTAATGTATAAACAAATAACAGTTTTCATCAGTATTACTACATACAACAATACGAATTTCGAAGAATCTGATGCATTTTTGATAAGTAACTCTGACATATATCTTGATTGTCTATTGAGAGGAGTTTGTATTTGAATTGTGCGTCACGCGCAGAGGATGCTGTCGCCTTTCGGCGCAATGGATGGAATCATCACGGTGTCCATAAGCTCTGGCTCACCCCACTACTACAGAAACGCGCTCAACCACCACCACCCCCATTCCCAACAAATTCTCAGCGAGACGCGTCGCTCGCTTTCTGCCTGGATATAAAGTACTGTGTGCTTGCAAGTCCACTCATATCGTCTTCGACATTGGCATCAATTCAACATCTGTTGATATAATAATATCCATTTGCAAATATAATTCAGGTAAGGGACTGTTATCCGAAAAAGAGTTTATTTCAATAATTCGATTTGAAAAACATACATACGTCAGGAAAAAATTGTTTATACTCAAATAAATTCATTATATTTCCGCACATTATTTGTGAAAAAGAATGTTCATGTATTGTGGTGAGGCGAGAGTTTATCATAGTGTATGCATGCACTATAGAAGTTGTATCTATCAGTAAAAATCGTTTGTTTTTGCTAATAGCGACGAAAAATATAAGACATTGATCAGAACATAAACTTTATCTACTTTACGATTTACCGTTTTTGAGTGCCGGGCTATTTCCGTCGTGGGATATAGAATGGGAAATTAATAATTTATCCGAAACCTCCGCACATGATGTGAAGGAGCAATTATCAACATTGCTCTAGCCTCAACTTCACCTTCCTGAATTATACTCAGAAAATTGAATGCCCGCGCGAAATAATTGAAAGTACATTTACTCAATAAATTGTTTGAATAAAAAATGGAATACTCGAATAAATATACGATATTAAAACTGTGATGCGAAGAGTTCTAATAATGATGGCAATAAATTGTATTGTTTCAGTTGAAATATCATGTCAAATATGATGTTTTGCATCGTTTTTGTGATTGTGATGGTTTTCGGATTGAATGCAGCTCTTCCGGCGGACAAAGAGAGATTTATCAACGAGTTTGACGTGAGTGTGTATGAATCGATACAATGTATAAACATGTCTCCATCGCAACTCGGTTGTAAATATGAATGTTTAAATTTATTCTACACATATTATATTTCGTTCGTTCCTCGGCTGCAGGTTATTTGGGAGAATGAATAAATGACCAGAATAGATAGTAATAGAAATACAAACTATTATCATTCTACAGTCCTGATATTCTGAACGATTATTGATACAGTTCAAGTCTGTAATTACCTGAAAAATTCTCATAGTCCAGACAGTTCGTAATCCCATAATGCATGTAGCAAAAATTTCATTGTATTTGTACTTGCCAATAATCTAATTAATGGGTTATATTTTCAATTATCACACCTAGTCCGCATCAGTCGCTTGATCCGAAGCAATCAAGCTCCACTCGAATATGAAAAATACATCAAAGTACCAATCATTATTTTTGTGTGATTCAATTAGGAGTCATGTTTTTGTTTGTCAATATATTTTCCGTGATAGTTTGACTTATCCAGTGATATAATGATATATCAATCGAGTGAATGCCAGCTATTTAATTGGAGGCCGACATTCAGCGCGGGGGGAAAAAGAGCGAATGGAAAATAAAGAAAAACAGTGGCGATTGCAGATTTGAACTCACTTCTTTGTATTTATTTTCTCTAATGTCTGTAATTCAGTCCACGTGAATGAGTTACTGAACGTTATCTCCTGATTGCTGATATGGACACCAAATAAAAACAGGAAAGAAAAATTGCTTGAATATTCTCAATCAACAGAGCGAAAGTGAACACAATTTGTTGATAATGCGGGATGATAATTCCACGAAGTATGAATGGGTACTTAGCACACAAGTTTTTAGGTGTACAATCGAATTCATATATGTTTGCAGGTCATTGCTTGATTATGTACATATTATTATCGGTATTATTTTTCATGCAATAATGTCAACTTAATGTCAGCATACGATTATTGAATGTTGAAAAAATAAATGTGACGAAAAGATATCGGCGAAAGTGAGTTTGGAGCGCGATTTGCCTATCGATTCTAGATAATTCATAAAATAAATTGAGTTCATCCATTGTTACGTTTTTTTCCTCTATTTTTGTATTTTTCTTCATTCTTAGACGATGGCCTAAGTTAACGAATCCGCGAAAAAGAAAAAGAGTACACGAGTAATCGAGTCGAATCTCGTGTTTTTCATTCAGTCCTATTTATGTTTTCAGAAATAAAAACTGATAGATGGGGGATTATCACTCTGTACAAAGCTACCTTTATTGTTTGATCCGACATAGTATTGTCGAAAGAACAAGGGGAAGTTTCCTCATGAGAAAACAGATCCAATACATAGAATATATATATATATCTCACAATTCTGGATTGTATCACTTGAAAAACATCAACATCGATACAATACATACAACTAACAGATTTTGTTTATGTGTCGAATCTTTTTTTGCAGCTGGTAGATGATGATGGGACAATGGATACGGCTTTGATCAACTATCTGTTTACAAAACAGCTAGCCAAACGTCTCCGAAGTCAAATGGATATCGGGGATTTACAGCGTAAGCGTTCATATTGGAAGCAGTGCGCCTTTAATGCAGTATCTTGCTTCGGAAAATGAAAAGTTCCAAACATACATTCACATACTTATATGTATATTCCTTTTGGTTTTACCTTTCCTTGGAGCATATGTAATTCAGGTACCTGGTAAAAATGCGCCATCACTGTGGGACAAACAACTATTATTCGCACATATATAATCATATTGGCGATGTAATTCTACAGATCGTTGTATCTATTCAGTTGACATAAAGAAAACATATACATGTAGATAAATATCATACTAGATTGTAATGTGGTTGGCCGTTAACAACGGGGTCGAGCATGAAACATTGATGATTAGAATGAAGAAGAAAGTGAGTAAAATTTACTGTTATTCATAAAGAGATTTATTGATATTGATTTCGACCATTACCTCACCATAAATAAATACGAATATCGTGAGTATTGGTTCAATGATGTAGAACATGAAATATATCTATCTGTAATTTTTTGCCGGAAAAAATACATATCGATCATAAGTAGTTTAAGATTTGTATTTAATGGGGAGGAGGAGAAAAAACGTTGACATTTCATTTATTCGTCTAATCCTATACAAATAAGTTTGATTCATCCTGTGTTATTAGCCAATTATGTAACACCAAATTTTTCTATGTACACTTATTGGGTGATAATAGGATGGCATGCATTAACGATGAGGACATTTACAATTACAATATGAACCACGCAAATTCACTGCGTGTATGTATTCATCCTGCTTTATCGATGAGGCGACGGTGGAGTTAATCCAAGACTCATTTACATGCCGTATTCCAATGGATTCCCACTTCTGTAAACCCATCAAATTATTCAATCATTAATGCATAAGTTTGACAGCGATCATGTTCATGATGTGTACTCTTGAATAATGCATTGGAAAGTTATTATTAAACGAGTTGTACATGGAAATAACTTGCGAAAAATGAATCGCGGTGAAGCAGAAAATTATTGATAATGTGTGGAAATTCCATCGCGCACACGATCGTAATGAATGTAATTAAACTTGGCCAAACTGATTAAATGCGATTATGAATTCGAAGGTCAAAACTGAATGGTGTGGGCTTCACGCTATCTACTCCGCTTTCCCGATAAAATCAATGATCATTAATGATTATCGTTACAAGAGCGTAATGGCAAGTTGGGACAAAATTCCAATTATATAATAGTCGTGAATGTTGCATAGATTATTGTTTCTCTGAATGTCGACAGAGTAAACTTTAATTTAAAAATTCGCAAACTCACTCTCAATTCATTTTCTGTGATTTCCCTCGTGCCGTGAATCACGTGCGTTATATTTTCTCCTGGATTGACAGAACCTTCAAGATAAACTATGGCTCCAAGACTGTTGGCAAGATGGTTAATAGGAAAATGATCACTTCTCTCTGTTCCAGAGATCATTCTAGTAAATCATCACGCAAGCAATGGTAGAACTCGGCGTTCTTTAGTGTTGAGATGAATTTTAAATATGCGGGTCTTGAATCTCTTAGAATTCCACGTAATCAAAACAGTAAAGTATATGAAAAATGTACTTGAAAAAATTTGTACGCGCTTATAGATAAATATCTGAAGTTGGAAATATCAAATGCAGGTGAACAATAATTTTTCATAGAGGTTAAGGATTGTAATGATCTTCTCAAGCGTTATGGGTACGTTTTTGTGGAATGCAAAATCCTAGGCTCGTATTGACTGCTCTTCTTCAGTAAAATATGTATCCAGAGGGTTGCGAATAATAATGAAGATATTATGAAGATATTATCTTCACTTTTACTGAAAAAAGGATACGTTATCAAGGTTCTTGAAAGAACTTTCTGACGTTCAGGCATGATATCGTTGCTCAATGCCACCTTAATGCCACCCAAGATTCCTTTCGCTTTCTGTTGAAAAATGAAAGCTTTTGTTATCCTATTCCAATCATTGCTCTTGAGAGCGAATGACAATGTATCATCACAAAAAAAGTTGTTTCTCTATTGGATGATAACAACTAAATAAGTTCACTTATGTAGGAGCTGCACTTCAACTTATCAATTCCTCTGAAATTCACATGCTCATTAGAGAAATTACTCACAGGATTGGATTGGCCCGATCGAGATATTGGTATTGCATCATTTCCCTGATTGTTTCCATCACTGTCATGTAGCTTTGATGAATTTTTTTTCTTCGGTGATATTTGATTGATAGTGCTGCTACTTCCTGGTGCATTCAATAATAAAGAAACGTCAATTGATTCAGAACTGGTTTGGAATAATTTTTTTAGTTCTCTCAACGATGTGGCAGTGGACCAATCTTTATCATCACGTATTCGAGTGACCCGCGGGAACCGAATGCTGATACCATCCGCAGTATGTACCCCTTGATTTGTGAATTCTGCTCCAGTGATTTCCCAAACCGGTTGCTTCTGAAGTAATAATCGATTCTTCAATGAAATTTCTATTCACATATTCCGTGAAATAAAAAATTGTGTAAATGCTGCTTCAGAACCTTTGGATCAACTGCTATAAAGTCTGGTATCATTGGCTTATTGATTTTCAACCAATTAGGAACTGAACTTGGATTTTTTCCTAATTTGACCATATTCAATTCATTCTGTAATCTGTCCAAGGTCGCATCATCATGCCCGCTATGGACTTTAGTCACAGTTACCCACTTATCGGTAGTCTCATCATAACAACCCATGAGGAATATTGACATCATGCCGCCCTTGTTGCCTGTTCCGTACCATGCGCCAAGTACTATGAGATCTGCACTATCAGCCATTGCGCCACCAAACAGATAATCCTTTTTTATCTTCAGCCAATGTCTTTTGCCAGGTTCGTATAAACTCTTTAAAATGTAAAGAATAATTGTAGACCAATTATATTATTACCTCACCATCATTTCAAAAAATCGAAACATCGATTCATATTTCCGTTATTTACATTCACGTCCTTCAATACCAATCCTTCTAATCCCATTTTCAAAATTTTAGCAATCATCTCGGCCAAATCCTTTGGATCCTAGAAGAAAAAAAATCATCGTTATCATTCTGCTCGTCCAGAAATATAGTTAAATGGAATTTTCGTCAATGTAGTTATAATCTACATATTTTACATGAATTTCCTGAACTTCGGATAGTACAACACGATGGGGTATTGTAGTCATGCGTTGTTTCAGAATTTCTCTCCTCTGTTTCATGGTTCTGAATAGGGCATCAGTCAATTGCATTAGATTGTGAACAGATATTAATGTGAAATTTAGAAATCTTTCATAACACTCACTTGTTTAATAAGACGTCACCATTATAATATAAACAATCGAAAACAATTATACAAACATTCGCGTCTTTGAATTCAGCTTTCTGTAAAACATCAATCGGTTATTCTTTCAGTAAATATTGAGAGATGGACGGTGGAGACAGTGACGAGAGAGGGGGCTTGGGGTCTCTGGAGTATTGAGGGTATTAAGGGCATTGAGGGCATTGAGGGGGATTAGGGGGTACTCTCTCACGCACGCACTCACGCACGCACGCGGTCTCGTACTCGTGTAGGCGTATGGGTGAGAGAGACGTGCTCGCACCTCGTCTCTGTCTTGAAGAAAAATATTTTCTGTTTTTTTTAGATTGGACGAATAGAAATTTAAGTACCTTATGAACGCCAAGTGTTCCAAAGGGTAGTGGTTGACCGGTTTTCGTATCAATCATGAGAATTTCACTATCAAGAATTAAATCATCACCGTCGGGAAATGCTTTGGGGATATAATCTTTGAAATGATTGACCTAAAATGAAACACTTGATATATCCCATACGGGGTATGATAAGCTGTGATTTGATAATAAGTTAACGTGATTGTAGTGATGTACCTTATGAGGTAAAACGGGTTTGAGTGATCTACTGAAATAGCGAAATTCACTGCCACGTTTGTGCACCTGGACCCTTTCACCATCATACTTTACCTCGGACAACATTCCATTGGGGCATTTTTTCGTAGCCATTTCTACAGAAGTGCATGCTTCCGCCTAATTTAAAGATGTAATAATGATGATATATCTGATCAATCAATTGCGGCGATTGGTTGCAATGAACAAATTTACCAGCATCGGAAATACAGGTGTCATCAATGAAATGCTGACATTGCTCTGCGATGCATTTTTCGATGTATCATCAATGTTTCTACGCTTAGATGATTGAGCAGTGAATCGTTTTAATACCGTGTCTATATCATGCGAAAGTTGATAAGCACGATAAGCGTCAGGGCTGATTGCTTCCAAGCTGGAAAAAAATTGGAGTATGAATAGAGCTGGAAAAATAAGCTGTTAAATAGTATAATGAATTCAAATCTGTACATGTGTTTTGGTCCGCAGTTAATTCTCAAGTCATGTTTTATAAGTCTAATTATCATTTTCAAATCGTTGGAGGTACATCTGAAAATCCAATAATTCCATTTGATATTATATTCCTTTGTAATATTATAGAGATAAAGTCACAATGAAAACTCCATACCTTGAAATAATAGATTCAAAGTGTAATATTTGTTCATCCTCTTTCGTTAGTTGCGAGAGGCGTTCGAGAAACATATGCACCTATAGGCGAATGTTTGAGAAAAACGATATTTCAATTATTACGACTAAATATTTGTTCAACAAGCAGAAGCGCGCATGTCTCACTTTCCACATTCATAACAGAGAGCTTCAGATTTCATTTCCACATGTTTGTGCACTTTGAAAAATAAGTTCATTCGGTGGTGAATGGATATAAAATTTTCTTTCGGAATTAAATTTATTTTGCTGCATGTAAAAATAGATTGCTAGATTGTCGACGTATTATCTAATTGATGCGATAACCGTGAGTCCCAATTGAAAAATATGAAAGAATAATTTGAAACTTGCCTCGTGCAAGGAGAGGAGGCTTTTGTTGCAACATTTGATAACTGTATTTTTTTCAAAAAAATTCCGGATCGTCTCGGCCACATCGCCTTGCGCTAAATCCTCCAACATTTCGTCCTCATCCTGTTGTAAAATTCTTGCAAAAAGTTTCACTAGTTGTTTGCTTTGTAGATTATAAATCATCTTATTGGCCATTGGCAGTAACATTTTACACCACTGCGTGATGTCACCCTTGAAGATATCTTCGGACAATAATAATTCTATATTAAATACGTATTATTTTGTCTTTTTAATAGTAAAACCGTTATACTCATCAATCTTGTCATTAACTTATCGAAAGACGTGAAGTATAAAAAAGAAATGAATAAATAAAGTGAGATGTGAATCAATAATATTTTCATTGAAATATTGTTTACACATTGTTGAGGCAGCTGTTCCTCCCAATGAAAAACGGTGCGATCCGGCACGCGTTTTCTCCAATCGAAATACACATGAACGAATACGAGTAAAGTGCATAAACACTAGTAGTGTTAAAGGTCGTCGATAACATACGGAAAATTACGAGTTGATAAGTTCCATGATAGAGTGCTATTGCAATTTAATTTTCAATAACTGGATTGCCTCAGTCATGAGTAATTACTACATATTGATGATCATAATCAACATTTCTATAGATCTAAGAATTTTGGTCATGTCAGCGTACATAGTATGACGATTTGTACGTATGATTTTTCGTCATCCATATGTTGAAAGATAATTTTTTTTTACTCCTATTAACTCGTATAATATCACGTGATATATACTTTTTATCAAATTAATGCTGTAAAAAAATTATTTATCTCTTATATTATCGTTCCAAACTCTAGTGCTGTGAATTATTCCTATGGGTGATTGAAATTCGAGAAATAAATATCACTACATGATGGAAAGTAAAAATGAAAAAAACGTCTGAATGAAATCAGTAACAACCGGATATGTCGATGACAGATGATTAATTGTGCATGTCAATCTGGAGTAATATGGTTTCTTGATGCGATTAGAAAGGTCGGAGTTTGTTGGATTATCGTGCAAGTCCGGAGTTTTTTAATTTTTACAGTTTAATATGTTATGTACCGATTGAAAATTTCAATTATTGAATTAATACGATACGTTATACATGTTTATGTGATGATAAAAAAATATTATTATTTGCTTCTCATCGCTGTCTTTCTCTTTTTTTACATTCAAATTCGCATTTGTTTGGACTCGTGCAACTGAATGGTTGAAAATTAATGAAGTGATAATTTGTTTTGATGAAAATTATCTCAAAGTGGAAAGCGACATTCTCGAAACTCCCAACGACCCACAACAGATAATTGCACGCTCCCTGCTACCCGCACAATTCGTCCAATCACCCATTAACTCATATGTGAATGCATTACAAACGAATATAAATATAGTAATATAGTAATATTGTAATATTGTCGGGTGGAACATAAACAATTGAAGATGAAACGTTGGAGGATATGAGACTGATCGGGTAAATTTGTTGTGCAAGATTTTACCGCGTAAAACCTCATGATATATCATGAGAAACCGATAAACAAGATGCAATTAAAAAGAGTAATTGGGCGTGAAATAGAATGGTCAAACATTATGACGGGACATTGAACCCTTTCAAAAGTTCGCCACACAGAATCTTGGCGCCAACATATGAAATTCTCATCCATTAATCTTAATTACGCAATTTAATCCGCTATATATTCGGGTAATAGATTATTTCAAATGGTATATATGTTTCAACAGCCGAACCATGTCGATAGAGTGGATGAGGGGGGAAAAGGCGAAAAGGGTGAGAAATAAATAAGAGGACCATGTTGTCAATGATCTGTCTGGCCGGTACTCGCACGCGCGTACTAATTTCTTTGCGTCATCCGCCCGCGATTAAATATAATGTACTGTATACGTGACTGTAGACACGTTACATAATTGAATTTGAGAATAGTGATATGAGAATAATAAGTAGAGCAACCCCCTTCATCTCCTCCTTCATGTCCCCCTTCATGTTTCAATGCATAAAAATGAAGAAATAACTGAAGAAATAACTGAATAAATAAAAGCCAATAAGAAACTACATGAATAAACGGATAAGATGAATGACTAGGAAGCAGGCGAAGAATACCTTGAAAAAACTGATTGGAGAAGATCAGAATAATGTTTTCTATCGAATTTCCACTGTGCATGATAAAAAATGAAGAGTGCGTTGCGTTCAAAGAAGTATGAGAGGGACAACGTTAACGACAACATTGGACTGATAAATAGACAGACTGCGTGGCATCATCATCGTCCCTCTCTTATTTATTTCGACCCTCTTGTCGCTCTTTTTCCTGCATCAGTGCTCTTGACAATTACGTCGGAACATCACACTACTCATCTGATTTTACATTTACACACTTATTTGATGTTTATTCATTTTTAATTTTGTCTTACCATAGTATTCGATTGATTTACTACATACATGCCACTTTCGTGGAATACATTGAGCGATGGCATGATATATTCAATAATGACGTGAGTGTATTATGCGACGTTTGTAATTACGCATAAGTATATGATTAGAATGATGAGTTTATTGAAATGTATACTGAGACAGATGTCCACGCGATTCATAATCCATAAACTGTTGATGGATCTAAGAACTACGAATAAAGAATAACAAATATATAGGAAAAGAAATTCGTCATAGAGTACAAAAGATTCAATAACACTTACTGAATTTTGATCCACACCATGACAAAATCCGCATAATTAATTACATACTACACTCGTTAGACCTCAATTCAACTATACTTCCTCAATCAATTACTTGTTTCATTCTTCCTTTTTCCATTATCTACACGATTACCCCAAATATATGTGGACATTTCAATGAATTGTGAGTTGTACAAAAAATAAAATTGTAAACCCGATAATTTCATTGAAATCACTTGTTTTGAAAATATTAATTTAATTAATTAATTCATTCAAAAACATTGAATTCGTGTATTGTTTCTAAAGACTAAAAGAAGAGGTGACTTCATTCATTTTACATTTGGTTATGATGTCCATAAGGTCAAGGTTTTTTTCATTGATTTACGCAAGTTGATAATGAATAATGTCATTCTCCAGGAAAACATTGAATACTTGAGAGTAAACTCAACATGAATAATTATCAGTCACATTCTGAGAAATAGTACAGTACGATTTTGGAATAATAATAGATGAAAAGGTGAAATATTTCCGAATGGTTTCAGTTTAACGATGAACAAATTTTATCGTATCAAGGCCCATCAAAATTACATGCGGTCTCACACGCATTACGCAATATGTAATGCGTGTAAGATAACGTACAAAGCTCGAGGCGCGTGCTCTCATGGTTAAATTATATCGATTGTATTCCATTTTTCCTTACTTCACTTCGATTTTTCTATTCAACAAAAGATAATAATTCAATTATTCACTTGTTTTGAACGTATGCCTGCACCATTCTGTCAACTGAAATTCCTTTACTCTAAATCAGAGAAAGAATATGCAAGAATTGGTGCATGGCAACGCGGACAATTGGCAACGAATCAAAGTTCGTATTGATAATGAAGGTACTGAAGGAATGAAGTGGATGAGTCCGGTGCCATGCAGCCTGACAAATGTCGAAGGGGCTCGTCATTGCTCACAGATCACATATTCATTCCACGAAGTGGGGAGGAGATGCTTATAAGTCAACGCGATCGACTTGCGTGGGCCAATACTCGCAAAACAGTGAATACAGTGACCCTAGAAACTGGATACATTTTCTTCTCAAACCTACATCTGTGCTGTCGCATGTTTCTGTGAATTGATATTCATTATGTTTTTCGTCTAATTTCCAAACATGACTTAGTGCCATTTGTTCGAATTATACAAACTATATTATAATAACTTCTCGAGTGAATTAATTCTCATTATTATACGCATAAATAAATTTCATCGAGTACTGGGATCCCAAAGGTGAATTATGTGAATGTTATGTTCATATCTTCATTAAATACGGATATTTCATTGATAATATATATTATAATACCAATATACAAGCATTAAATATCAATTTGTGATATGGATGGACCACTTACCTCCATCGCAGCCTGTCGTCAACATTTTCTTGACGATCGCGGTCTTGTCAATATAACTTGATGCATTCGCAATTGCTGCGCATATACGTCGAAATTCCCGGAACGCATTATCCCGATTCTTTGAAAATCTATCTTCTTCTTTTTCATTCGGAACATCAACTTCAATACTGGGATTCGGTTTTGAAAATGAAGGCGACCGTTTGACAATTTTCTGTGCAGGCGTGGCGCGGGCAGGACTTGCAGAACGTTTCTTCTTATACGGTGCTGCAAATAATAAATGATATTTCGAGATTTTTTAATCAGGCATACTCTCAAAGTCAATCAATAAATAAATTGATATAATTACTGTTATTTTCAAATTCAGTAATTTTGTCGAGGATAATTTTTCTCTCATCGTCATTGAGCTGGTGCCAACCATCAATATCTTCATCAGGATCATCGATTTTTTTGGTTGTTGAGCGTTGCTTCGCAAATATATCAAAAAGACAAGTGACGTGATGCCAAGCTTTCATTTTTCCCTCACCAAACGGATTGCTCATGAGTTTTGCAATTCTTATTGTGTCTTTATCAATAATGCATTTACATTTCTTACATTTGGCCCGACCAGTTTTTGCTTTCTCTACTGCAAACGGTTTTTCTACTTGGTCTTCATCTGCATCGGACATTTTTACCTATAAAACATCGAACTTATGAATTAGATGAATATTTCATTATCCTTAAACTCATGGAGAAGATTCCATTTATTAATAGATGAAAAGTTTCACGAATCTTTCTGATAATACATGTCTGACTGAATCTCGAGACTACTACTTTCAATTCATTCCATTTTTGACTGTAGCTTTGGGGCAGCACAATTATATATGTCGGCTCAATGGATTTAATGTAAAACAGTTTATGCATCAAACATAATAAAATGCAAATACATATTGATTTTTGGAAGATACAAACTCGAGAATTTTGATAGTTACACGTGAATCGCCAATCGAATGTACGGGAAGAAGAAATGGGCAAGTAATATCGCGTTTTTCCGTTTGGACCACATCTACAGGTGGTAGCAGGGGTAGAACGAATAGGGAGTGTAGGATCGAGAATATATATTTTATTTCTGTGGATAGTGGGTGTAAGAGACGCAAGAGGGTATAATAGAGAGTGCGTTATCCTTCAGTGTTTCACTCTCAGAGCAGTCATTGTGCTAGGGAAATGGGAGTTGATCTCATTGAGCCGCAAGTATTATTGAAAAATTCGCGATAATTCAGCTAATCATCAGTAGTGGTGCATAAATTAAATTTTGTGTGTTCGTTATTATATCCAAAAAGTTATTTGAGCAACATATAATTCGTATTGAGCGAGCTAATTGTTTAATCTACATTAGTAAATTACAGTTTTAAATATAGAAATGTAGTCATGTGAGGGTCATGCTATAGGGAGACAGGGATATACGAATAGCGCAACAAGTAGGATACAATTTATCGCTACCATGTTAAATTTTTTTATATTACTATGTATATATTGTCTTTGCTCTGGCATACATCTATAATTCATTCCTTCATCCATTAATAAAACCTTGAAATTAGTACGATTCCATTGAATGTAACGTTAAATACATTTCTTTACAGACATTAGCAATCGAGCCAAAACAATGACAAGAATAATTGACACGCGGCATTGTTCGTTGCTGTTGTGGCATTCGATGATTTTTCTGGTATTAATTACAATATGTGACGTCATTCTCACAAGTGCGGCACCATTACCCGAAACATTTTCTGCCGAAATTTACGACGAAGCAGTGAAAAATTTCGTAAGTAAAAACACCACAACTATATTGTCAACAAAATTGGTTCATATTATATGTTTTTATATTTCACATAACATCTTGCTTTCTTTTTTTTTTTATGGACAATGCGATTGAGGATATTTTATTCTCCCACCCTATAATGCAATAAAATCATGAACTTCACAAAATTCATATTTCATTCATATATTGATTCAGAAATTTCTTTGTGGTGTCATACCAACAGCTTCTGCATAGGCGGATTGACAACGAGAGAAAATTAATAGAGGACCAACTGGAGATACGAGTACTATTGGAAGCAAGAGCAAGAGAACAATATATATCATCTCATTATCCAACTCAACCAGAATATCCTGATAGTGCATTGGATGAAATGTTACCAGTCCCAAGTGCTCAACACGCACCAGATAAACGTCAAAATTGTAAGAATATATTTTAGTGCTCTTGCGAGGTGAAATGGCTGATGAAAAGTAGGGTGGGGGGAATGAAGAAAGACAAAAAAGATATGACAAGTAATTATTAATTGAGGTTGGCAGTATCGGTGTTTTATCTGCGCTCGAACTACAAGAATCACAATTGGTTGTAACCACTTGACTCGGTTTGTCAGATCTTATGTAGTAGCATATGTGTTAACGTCATAAGTCATTTATACAAAGTATCACTTAAGTGTGTTTATTTGAGTAGTATATGGCCGCGAGAAATATCTGGAACGCACTCAATATGATCGATCAGTTATGTCGCCAATTGCTCAAGATCAAATTGTCTTTTATCATTCATATTTGCAACAGCGGTCATACATATTAAATATGAGAAGTTGATTATTTTTCATCACTCAAATTGTTTTCGTTGTTCTTCCAGATATGACGCTGTGCCATTTCAAATTGTGCAATATGGGACGCAAACGGCAAATGTGATAACGCATCCACACATCGTCATCGAACCTCAAATTGTTGAAATTATTAATGGAAAGAGAAGAAAAACTAAGGCGAAGATGTCTGGAAATTGATAACTCGTCTAATACTCCTCACCACGGTATTCAATACAATATTACGTATTTTATTTCAATTCAAATTAATTGCAAACACAAACATTCATCAATATCCGCTCAATTGGCGTTAATCTGAATCGAATTCCATTATCCCTACGTGATAAAAAAAAAATATAGAAAAATATAGAAAATTTAAAAAAAAAGTATCCATACGAATTTATCGACTATCATATCGTCATCGCATATGTTTGTATTATTTCTTTCTAACTGATATTACAACACTGAGCTGTTGCTCTCTTTATGAGAATTTTTAGTATTTTGCAGTATGATCAAATCTTTTCACATTCTTTCTTTCGCTTGTATAGAATATTGCACTTGAATGTGATTTTGCAGTTTAATCAAAAGAACATTGACGAAAGTAATTTATTCACATCATCGTGAAATGTTATGGAAATGAATACATGCATGGCAAGCAAACGATTCAAAAAAAGATAATGCGAAAGAAGATATTCTCCAACAGTCAGAGTATGAAACTTGTCGCCTAATTGATTATGGATGAATGAATGTGTGGGATCAGTGAGAAAATAAAAGTGTGTTTGAACAGCGAGAGGAAGGCCGCCTGTAACATTTGTGCAATGAGTAATATACAATTGTATGTCTCATAATTATTTGTGTGTTAGTGATAACTTTTTACGACTCTTATTATAATCTATTTATTGAAAAATTAATCTAGCTTTTTGTAAACATATTTTGTTATATATTTTTGAACCTGTGTAATTTTCTTTCATATATCTGCCTAATACTTCTCCTTGAATTGTATTTCCAATGGAAAGGCTTGAATGTTATTATATATGGATACAGACATACTTATATAGATCCACATCGGATTGCTTGAATTTATTTCAAGTGTATTGTACCTGATGACTTTTATGTTATTGTGACTTCAACAACTATTGCCAATGATTGTTTAAATATTTGAATTTGAAGTTGATAGATTATGTAGAAATGATATTGTTATAAGGGTGACAATAATAAATGTTGCATCAAAATTCAGTGATCTCTATTTTTATCTATATCACCTCAAATGTTGCAGGCGGCTGGTTAATTCATCAATATGTTTTGATTTTTCCTGTTATAAAAATGATAGTCAAGAATGTTCAAAACTTGCGTGGGGGCATATAATCTTAGTGACGTAATTACATATATTGATAGCGAATTGCGTCAAGGCTGTTTGATAATTACAGTGACCTTGGATATCGTTTCGAAATCAAGTCAAAGGTTGATATTGCGCGCGAATTATTTATTATTGTTCTTCGAATTATTTTTGCATATGATTTCGTGTACTTTGAATATGCACGCGCGATCATTCATGATATCAAATCAAGTGATGGGGTTCCATCGTGTAGGTAACATGATTTGATGATTTTACAGGCACTGCTAATGAAAATGCGTCGATAATGTATAATTAAAATAATCAACAAAAGATATTGTGCTGTGCGAATTCATCATAGTGTCAATGAGGGGCGGTAATTTACCCAATTTTCTCTTTGCTGTATTCTCTTTTATCGACTAAGTGTCAGTGAGGTACACAATACTTCCTTGAACTTTCCCGCCTGTAAGTCCACGATGAATACAGAGGCCGCTGATGACAATGTCTTATCCGCATCAATCTCGCGGTATCCGAGCATGTGACGTCTACGTGTTTATGTTATTAATTAAAGAGTAGAAGTTGTTTGATTCGGGTCAAGGACACGTGATAGCATAAGTAGTTTTAACGTATGTCACGAGACACGTGTACGATATACGTAAAAATTACGATTTGGCAATTCACCTCTTGGTCTGAGCACAGTATTAAAATTAATAGATAAACGAAAGAAAAATTTCTGCATGAGGCCAATTCCGTTAGTGGGCGTTTTAAATTTCGGCTCAAGATAGGCCACATACCTTCTTTCTCATTCGTCACTTTCTATTTCCTCGTATTGTGCACAAACCTTAACCCAACATAACCTAAGTCTACGCCGGATAAATATTTATTTCAACGATTTATGATTTTGAATTTTACTTACGTTTTATCCTCCACTTGTGTCCACTTGCGAAACAGTCAAATTATTTGTTTTTATGGTGAATCAAAATTTTTATTGGATTGTTATACGGATGATTGAGATTAAAACTCCGAATCAAATAGCCACATGACCTTTCAATTTACCGAAAAAAAACTTCACTCACATTCTGTGGCATATCATGTATGCATACATACATACATACATACATACATACATACATACATACATACATACATACATGTATATATATCGTCGTGGAAGTGTTTTGTAGCAGCGGAATTCGAATCGTGGTTTTACCTCGTCAGGCGAAATCGAAATGATTAGTATTTGAACATTTATTGAAATCGCTCCAGTTCTCATGGGAGTCAATTCTAATCGAATGTGATTCTATGGGAAATGTTCGTAATTTTCTTACGAACAATTTATCGATTTTCGAGCGCTTAACTATGAAACTTCTTTATGATCGTGTTACTCATGCTTTCAAAAAAATTATTGTATTACTTTCAGTCGAAATTCATGGGAAAATATAACGTGAGAAGAATTAATGTTATTTTTTTCTTTTTTTGGAACAGTTATGCGAATATTCCTTGATCGCAGATACATACTTTCCAGATTCACTGCGCAAATTATATTTATTCGTTCAATTACAACAACCAGTATATAACTACGTGAAGGAAATATTAATGAAATATTCAATCTTATCTGATAAACGTGCAACATTCACGTAAGCAATTTCAATCAATCGGAATAATTTATTTTCAATACTATTAATGCTGAAGATTCGGGTAATAGATTAGTTTTTTCTATTAATTATTCCAATCCCGATTAAACCTAATTCAACATTTTACATGGCAATCAATAAGTCCATATATACACTCAATTTACGAAATACAATTTCATTCATCATTCAAATACAAATTATAAAAACAAAATCTCTAAAAAAATAGAGTGCGCTTTCTGTATAAAAATATCGATGTGAAAAATTGGATGATTTTTCATGGCTTCGTATTTTTTTTTCCAATACGAGACGGTATTTTGCTGTAAAGTGCGGCTATAGTTCGATCTTGTGAAAGCTTCACTATCATGCCATGTAGCTTCTGGTCTAAAATGCACCAAAAAGCTGCTTGGTAGTGACTATAGTGCTCCGAGCGACCTATGTGGGCGAGGGGGATGCATGGAATTAATTTCGTTAACTGCGACTGGACGTTCAAACCCCTTTCCATCGATGTTGTTTCCTACATATGTTGCGAATATATATATATCCATCCATTCTGGTTTCATGTAACCTCTACTTCACTTGTATAGCGTCCTATAAATGAATATGTTTATAGCTCCTGCGTTGCACGGAAAAAAAAAAACAAAAGGATAAGACATTTTTATGAAATAATATCATCATTGTCTACCTTACGAGAAGAACCTTTTAATGATTTGATATTTTTTTCTCAGCGTTACACATTATATACGTTATGCCAATATTTTTCTTAGGCAATTGCACGATTGAATATAATTTCACAATTCCTCTGTATATTCGCATATTCATATGCATTCATGCATTGATAAAATATCGAATGGGGTGACTGATTGTTTTATCTTCTTGAATAGCGGGATTTATAACTATTGGAATTAATTGAGCATGATAATGGACAGACAACAACAATAATTTCGAATTAATCATGCATATATTGTTGATTCGATTACAACCATGATTAAGTTTTCACACACGGGTGATATAGAGTGCGATGAAAAGTTTATGTTCCATTCGCAAGTTTGTTCCGTATCATTTTTCCTTTCTCCTGGTTGAGATCGATAAATACATTATTCTTCGACGGTGCGTCAAACGCCCACAACCAGGAGCCAATTACAGATTAAATAGCGAATCGACAGAGTGAAAGAGTATATATAATATATTGCTGTGGTTGTTGACTCAAAAATTGGAGGTGTCAATGCAATAAAAGAATGAATATAGATAAGAGATCGGATAGCTCCAAAATTGTGACCTATATTGTAAATGCAAATAAGCATCGACTGAAAAGTTGTGAAAATATATGAGAAGGGAGGTGTTAGCGTTGAGACTAGTACAAGCATATGGTAAGTGGCCATTGGAGAAATCGGAAATTGAGGCTTGTGGGCAATGAATTTGCTGTTATCACAGTTCATAGTAGGGGCTTTTAACTTGCGTTTATCAAATACAAATATTTACACTTTTTCATGAAATAGTGTTTATCGTTTGGACGAAACCTTTTTAGATTATCAGAGATGAGTGAAAAATAAAAAAGAGGAAAACAAATAAATGAATATTAAAAAATTACGTTGCTCATAATATTTCTTCACATTGCATCACATAACGTCCTCCTTTAAAGCATCGTTATTATCTCAATAAAAATATGATTAATCGTCTTACGGAATTTGATTCATTATTTTTTGTTGCGATCGTTATACTCGTTACGCTTTCAACATTCAGAGATTCAATGCATAAATCATTGATGAGTAATGAAGAAAAAAAAAAAAAAATCGTGAGGTAGTTTGATTATTTCAACATGAATATTTAAGTTTCACACGATATTGCGATTTCAATTATGGGCCATTATAAAAACTGAGCACGTTGCAACAGTTGATCACTTATCTTCACGATATTTGAACTGTCACGCTCCGATTCTGAATAATTTTTATTGTACTCATTTTTTTTTTATTTTTGTTTTACACTTTGTTCTATTTACGTTTTTAGCTATTATTATTCTGAGGATGAAGAGAACGGAAAAAAGTTGATGATAAAAACATAAACGCATCTTCTATTCTGCAATAAATTGTCACGATTTATTGTGTCATCATAACGGAATGAAAGCAAACAAAAGAAAGAAATGAATGAATTATTGTTACACTATACGTGATGACAAATTGAAGCTTAACATATCAAGATGTCATTGGCGGATAGTACATTCATATTTATTTTTCTCAGCCCACTTCCATTTCAACCCCTCATGTGTTTTGCTTTTCTGACAGCGATTAGTAGTTATACATATATGATTGGAACGCGATCAATTCTTTCATTCTCCGATAGAAGTTATACAAGCTACAGCTATCTTCATTGGTTTGAGCTGCCATTTAATTCCGAGTGATTCAGGAAGGATTGGCTGTTCAATAAACTGCTCCTCATTTGTTTCACTTGCGTCACTTAAATCTCGTTCTTTGAGAACATGTACCTATTTCAGGAGAGAATCACAAAATATTTACTGTCAAATAAAATGAAGCTGGAAACAGCAAATGAATCTATATATATTTTTTACGTATTGTTTACTCACTTTATAATGTATCAATTTACAGAAATTGAATTTTCCATGACATGATTTCGGAATGCAACTGGCTACAGCGAGATATCGTGGATAATTTCCAGGCCCAAGATTTGCAATATCATATTGAGTTTCACAAGGACACATCCATTGCCATGGATTTCGCGTTGCGATGAATTCTCTTGACATTGGTCGCAGATTGTCGATATCTGAGAATTTGTCATGTCGCTTTACTTGTGCATTAGGATTGCACAGAGTGCCCCAACAATTTTCATTGGTGCTTTGAGTATTTGAATCGAAAACAATGTCTCTCCAATGAGCCGAGTTGTAAGGTTGACTTTTCGCTGTTATTGATACTAACGTGAGAGCCATCTAAATACACATGAACAAAATTTTTATTGAGTTAATAGACATTTTGGAAAGACAACACCTCTGTGGACGCTTGAAAAATAACGATTGAAAAGAAAAAACGGTGCAATTCCAATTGAAAATATTGAGAAAATTTATATACAATATGTGGTTTTTGTTAAGCGTATTCATTGCAAAAAAATAAATCGAAGAACGAAACCTCATCTGAATTTGCTTAAGGGAAAGGACTGTATCTCGATAATTTTCTAGATCAAAATTGTTAGGGACGCCACCGGGTCGTTATAAAAAGTGGTCACTTGTCAATGATGCAAGAAGAGATTCATTTTCTCAAAGATCGGGCATATGCATATGTGTTTGCTTGTAACACACATACATACACACATTAATTTGAGATTTACACCACAAAACATACACAAACAATCGCGGCTTTCATCGTTGATCTTGTTGAATTCGTTTCGTAGCAAACCCGTCGAACCGTCGCTGAACTATGAACCAAAATGCATAAGTCGTTTGATTTTTATACCAGAAACCGCCCTGAAAGGTGTAACTACACCACCATAATGTAACGAAAAAGATACTCTTGCAACAAAGAATCCATTAGAGGTCATTCGATAGCAGGTGAAATGCGTCATTTATTCTTTTGTCTTCTAATACGTCTCTATATTTTGTGGAGGGTGCTTATACTCTACGATTCTTTCTTCAATATTCAATATTGAACAGGACAGAATAATGATGGCTCATTTTCTGATAATCAACAATAAACGATTGCAACCATTGTAATTTTTATGTGAATAAAAATGTTGAGAGGTAATTAGTCAATAGAATGAGTGGGCAAAAAGAAATACAATTTATTTAACTCATTTGTATAATGGAGATGCATTAGTGTGCGATCATTATCGTCAATATAAGCATTTTTTGTTGTGTATAGTTTCATGACCATGACAATAATTTTCCGCACCAAATAGCCTGTAAAAATCGATCCATGAAGAAAACATGAGACTTTTTTTTACATTGTCCATTTCCGTCGCTTCATGTTGATTCAATCATGAAAAATTAATGTTAACAACATCTATAACAGCAAATAGCAAATATATTGTCGTACGAAGACGTACGCAATCTTGCATAGTATGGAATCAGAGTATTTGGTTGAGTTATGTATAGAAAGAGAAACAGATAGACAATTCTCGAGCCACGTCTGAATTTATTTTTTCTCGAATTGTGGAGATCCTAGTTGAAATTTTGGAAAATATACTGCTAACATTTATTACGCTTCTTTTCTGTTTATGCTGTGGACTATAATGTGATTTAGAATGATTGTAAGCGATGCGGTCATTATAATTCATTATAATGAAATATAGGCAAAGTTTATTTTCCCAGGCATGCCATATAATTAGTTTCGTCCCAAAATGCAGAGCGGCTTGACAAGATGCTTTCTTTTGGAATAATCAAATTTTGTGGTTTCATCTTTGAAATGGCTATAAACTATAAATTTGCCTTTTCATAATAAATTATTTTGAAATTGATTCCAATATTTTTTATTGATTAAATATTTGTGCATATGTCGAGACCAAAGCCGTATATCTTCCCGTGGCGCATATCGTTAAAGGGTTCACGTCATTGCGCGCGCAATCCATTCCCACTCTGAAACCTCCATTGGAAAGAGCCGCGGAATTCTCTCTATATATTTCACGGTAGCATGCACACCAGGCACTGCTCTTCTCACACGTTTCAACAACCTGATCGACCAAAACAATCATCAACAGTCACGCCAAACATCGGAATAATTCACCAAAATATTTGCAATTCATTCTTATCATTGCATTATATCGATACGATAAGAAAATTATTGTGAATTATGTTGACTTCACGTATCGTAAGTTGTACCGCAATTCTCATCCTCGCCGTCGTTACCTATGCCAATGCAGTACCAATTCAGGTAGGATAACATGTTTTATTAACACTTTCCTATATTTTATAATAGTTTCATTAAAAAGTATTGAAATATTTGTTTATCCGTAATCTTTTAATTGTATGAACATTTTTCTCTCTATTTTATCTCAAGTATAAGATTATCCCTTTGAAAAACGATCCCATTCCTCGCTGTTTATTCTGAATTCAACTTGTTGCATTCTCAACTGTGTCAATAGAGTTATTCAATGTTTCTTTCTTTTGTTCAATTGTGCCATGTACAGAAATGTCTGATATTCATTTCGATTAATGCATCGATGATTTATCGTTGAGTTCACAAAGTTTCATTAATTTCCATCCAACGATATCATAAGAGATTTATGAAGTATGTTAACTTCCATCGCATAATGTTAATAAGTATTTTTCTTGACATTTTGATGTCGGTAATATATATTCACACACATGCACATTAACTCCAATATCCTGCTTCTTGCTGTGGTTAATATAACGGCACAGAATCACAACTTTTCCCATGCATACTGATATAAAGTGAAGGAGAATATGAAGTTTAGCTCGCATGTATTTACCTACACTGTTACTCCCACTGGGAAACCCATTTATGCTCAAGATGTAGAGTATATACGCGCCCTGTGTCAACATTCACGTCTTCGATATTCAACTACGAGCGACATATTTCAATTAAACTTTATGCCACATATCCCGCAGGTTTATTTTCAAACAACAGATTTACGCCAAGACTTATTCGACAATGCCTTTGAATTTTATATTAATATTCTATTAATATATTCATTCTCTATGTAATCCATTTCAACGTCAAGGTATTCACGGAAGAGTAAAATATTTCAACCACAAATACTTAGAAGTGTATAAATATGTATAAAATATTCTGAATGTGATTAGATTTATTATTCCGTTGATGTTGAGTTGATGGTGAGAGGGGGCAGAACCGCACCCTTTCTCCCACGAGAATTTTTACTTCTAATGCATAATTCGTATGATAATTTATCACGCATAGTGTACCCCACATCACATTTTCGATAAGTCAATTATAGTTGATTAACTAATGTAATGAAATACTTTTGTATGTTTCCAGATGCACGATGAGACTTTGCGTATAAATGGTGGTGTGTATGCACAACCTCAATTTCCCGATGAATTCGCCAGATCTTACGCTGCACTCAGTAAGTAATGATTAGTCATGGACGAGTATTAATTATTCGACCATTATTAACGCTTATACTGTAATGTTTTGCAATGTCTGAATATATGTATACAAATGTCTCGAGCATTGTTGAATATAAATAGTACAACTCGATCATTTGATATTTTATCTACTATTTGTTAGTGGATAAAATTATCATTTTATTTCAAACTTTGTCTCTTAACATTTAACTGTGGTGATGGGCATAGAAAACTGGGTTTTCGGGCACCAACAGGCTTGTGGTGACGGTGCAAAAGATCAGAAAAGCAATTTGTCAGGCTTTCCTCTGAAATAGTATCAACGATGTATGGATGATACAATCCAATTTTATTCCTCTTGTTTTGTATCACTATTCTGACGGTTAACGTGTGAATTCAATATATTGTTTTCCAACCATAGACACAGTGGGATTCTGACATTTTAAAAGCTTTTACGATATTCCTATGTATATTTTTTCTTTATGGGATCTGTCATATTTCAGGTGAAAAAAAAAGAATGGATAAAGCAAAACTGATTCCCATCTACACTTTTTTTTTTTCATACAAATGTACTTATGTGATTGCGTGTTTAGAAAAAAATATTTGAGCCGGTTGGATCTCTATCGTGGGTCTCGTCGGGAGAAAGCTTATGTCATGTGTATTTGGTCCGACAATGAGGACGAGCTGCCTGACTCGGCGGATATCTTTCTACTTAGTGAATGAAAATGTTGGAATTTTACGTACAGGCTGAAGTTCTCACTCTCTCACTTATCGTCGAGCATGTATCTCGAACAATTTTTATACATATGGGGAAGAATATAATATTGTAACGTGGCTGACCTATAGCTTCTGTTGGGAGTACGGTCAATCTATATGTGTATATATACATATATATTTGATCGTTGACTTGAGAAATGTTTTTCATGTTTCAATCTGCACTCCCGTGATGTAAATACATTATCTCGCGTGAATATATTAATACGATTGGAGAAACGTGTATGAAAATGAATGGAAACTTTATCTGCATCTTAATGATGATTCATTTTAAACACGTAAACGGGAGTGTCCTTTTTCTTTAAGCGATCAGGCTTCTTTTTCTATTTTATTCACCAAAATTATTTGATCTTATACACTTTTTGTAGGTTGTAGAGCATCACTCTCTTGAGATGTTATTCTCGGTATTTAAATAATATTTTCTGATTCATTCTATATAGAGTTTGTCGTGGTATATCTTGATAAAAATCGCGTGAATACATAAGTAGCGTATATGCAAAACTCAAACAGTGTGGTGAAACTTGGGAGAAAGAAAGTGAAACCATAAATATAGTTTTTGTGTGTTGAATAACGTGACAAGAGAATATATAAAAGGAGAGAAAAAAAAATATGGGAAAACATAGTAAATAATAATATAAAATGCCAAAAATCTATTTTCTCTATGCCGCTATCATAGCGGTATGAATTTTTTAGGCCGTGTTTTACTGATGACTCCAATTCCTCAAGCCAAAGAATCGTAAACTTTCTCACCAACTTTTCTTCATTTTTTCTCGTCGATATTATATTTCATCCTCTTCCGTAATTATCATAATGTCATATGAATTTTTCTTTGTTAGTAAAATCTTGTAATTTTCACATCTAATGAAAAAAGCAATATATATAAAATGAAAAATTACATATATGTATATGAACATAAATCCAGACTGTATTATTTATGATGACAATGAAAAATAGGTAGGTGTGTCATTGAGTTCTTATTCATGTGCTTTTATCGTGGGCTTTCAATCATTACAGATGCTTATATATTGTATTGCTACTGATATTCAAATGAAATGTAAGGTAACTTATCTTTGGGGAGAAACTAAATCTTTATATAAATGTTAATCTCTCAACACGAATAAATGTCAAAGAAAAAATAAATATTATTGCAGCATGGGATGAAAACAATCAACACATGGGGATTCCAAATAAAGTTCATAGAAATTTGGACCGTATTGGGGGAGGATACTTGCTACGTAGTGTGGATGCGTCTGATTATCCTAGTCGATATGCTATGGAAGGCCTCGCAAGTGGAAATTAGCAAAGCCATAGTTGTTCAGACGTAATTGAATATATTTAGGCAACTCAATATGACTTATGACGACAGAAATTCACAAATGTATAGCATGAATAAATATTGACCATTATCAACGAATACATTCAGTATCTGTCAAAGCAGCCCCAACATTGTGTCCCTCGTGAATTCAATTTTTCACCAGATCTTGTGATAACTCTTATTGTTCTACATTCTATATGATTCAATTGTATGTCGATTGCAAGCAGCTGGAACTGGTGACAATGTACATCTCAGTCCTTTTCCAAGACAATCTCGTCATGGTCTGGATTCACTTTCAGGAGGCACCTTTGGCGAAAGTAAGAGGTTCGCCTCCTCCAGGTAAGATAGATGTATTATGTGTACGAATTGAATACCATTGAGTTGCAGTTAACGATTCGCTGAATAATGTTGACACACAGAATGATGCATTGAATCGTTCTAATACACCGCATGACAATTGACCAAGCATGAAATTGATTCACAGAACAAGATATCTTCCTTGTTTTGTTCATGAGTGGATGCGCACATGAAAATTTACTTTCATTTACTCATTACACACCTATTAACGTGTATCCATCAGTTTGGGCATGCCAAAAATGTTTAAAATATTTAATTGTTTTTATTGTAATATGAAGAACAACACGCTGCTATGGAAACTTCCCCTATCCATCTAATTATAGTATCTACATAATCGATGTAGATGTAGCGTTATCGACTTTGCAAAATGTTCAAGGTAATATTATAGCAAAATTTCCAAGTCGAAGAAGTTGATCGGATTACAGATAAAGAATCGGAAAAATGGAAGCAAAAAAATGAGAAAGTGGACCTGGGTGTCTCATTATCGCAGCAGGCCAAAGTAGTTTTGGTTGTAAACAAGTCAAGAGAAAGTGTCGCGAGTGATAATAATAAAAAAGAAAAAACTTATCGAAGAAGTCTCAGGGGTGCAGCAAACTAATAGTAATTTTATCGAAGAATTTTCGATATTCCTCGAAATTCTCACCCTTTCTCTCTGTTTCCATATCTATCACACTGTTTTTTTCTTTGCGATGAAAAAACTCGGAACATTGAATTAAATATAAATGGCGGAAAAGTGGGGATTTGATTAATAATTAAAATGTTGGTATTGCATGGTGCATTGAAGATATGGATGCCTTGTTTATTGAACTTTTAATAAAAGGCGGGTTAAACCTCCGAAAAAAATTTATTGTGGCATGTCATGATGTTTTTCGTCTTCGAATGTGATAATGAATAAAGGAAAGTAGCTAAACTATTTATTCAGCGTTTTATCCACGTCTCAGAAATATCAAAGAAATGGATAAAGTAGATTAGTACAATATGAAAGGGATAATAACGTCTTTATCCCGGATATGGTAGAAAGCGTGGGGAAATTTAATTAGATGGCTTGAGATATACGTGGCAAAACACTCAATATGAAACGTGTCAAAGGACGTTGCGTTCATTTATCTGTACATCCTATTGCACGATGACGCGAACTGAAATTGAAATATATACGCATGTGAGAGTTTGATACGATTGAATTGAATGAAACATTGTCGATTGTGAAATTGATATGTGTGCTTTCAAATTTGACACTATACGTCATCATGCGTACAATGCCCACATTCAATCTATAATATATGAATACCACGACGTGCCAATTTATTCCTGCTTGTCATTTCAGGAAATCTGAATGGCCGAATAATATAAATGGATTGGAGATTTACGACGGATCTGTAAAACGTAACATCGACGAGATTGATCGCACTGGTTTTGACAATTTTCTCAAGAGGAACTTTGATGAGATCGATCGGTCCGGATGGGATAGCTTTGTCAAAAGACGCATGATCGATTCTTATCTTTATAACAAGCAAAATTAAACAACAAATGACCTGACGCTCCTTTTGATCGAACGAAAAAAATCGAACTTTTCTTCCAATTCTATTCCCAAGATTTTCATACGTAAATTATAATTTGATTTTCCATTTAGCAATTTTTCCCTCACTCAAACATATGTAATACTCATTCTTAGTGCACTCTGATAAATGTCAATAATTTTAAGATATATACTGTATTGTAAGATCATTCAATGGATATTATGACAGGACGAATAAATAAATCGAAAAATGACAGAGTATAAGAATCTATGATAGAGAAGATATGAATCAATGGAGATGAAAATCCAATACGGCGAAATACAAATTAGTGTGCCCGAAATTATTGATAGACTATAAAGTTGTATATTTAATTGCGATAGGCAAAACAAAAATAATTTTCTGAATGTAAAAATAGAATGCTCTCACAGAGATAATTGTAATAAAAAATATATTGCTTTCTCACAGATCTCCAGATATTCTCTTCATTATCAATTGTGAGTTAGAAATATAGTAAGAGAAAAAGGTATGTGTAAAATAATCGATTTCAGTTTAGCGAAGAAAACTCTCCGAGTGTATATATGCCTTTATTCATTTACAGAATGATCCATATTGCTTATTAAACATTTCGATGTTGCAACATCAATTGTTCTTTTTTTCGATGATTCTGATTGCTTCCTTTTCCATTGCAATATCTTTTTCACTTCCGCATTTATATCAGTTGGCGTTGCAATTGTTATGCTTGTCATATTATAATTTGTTCTCACCAGCTAAATACAATGGGATGTTTTTTTGTAAATGAAAAAGAAAACAAATCGAAACATTCCACGAAAATCAATAAATAACTCTCACCTCAATAACTTCTTCCTCAAGTGTAGTAAATCTTGTCAGCAATGAGGCCATCTTTTCATTGATTTTCGTCAAACTATGGGTAATGGTAAGCTCTTCGCTGATGTCATTTTCAATCTATCAATTGAATGGAAAATACAATTTCACTGAGAAATGGGAAGCTGTATGCTAGATATCTACCTCTTTCATAGCTTCTGACACTTTGGTTGAGGTAAAGTCTAGGCTCAGTCGTGATTCACAAACCTAAAATCAACACGAATAAAAATTATATAAATAAATTAATAAAATATATTATTCAACCGGGAAACTAACAATCGTGTTGAATTCAGTTATTTCTGCCACGAGTCTGTAATGATTCCTCATGACGCGGATGAACTGTGGAAAAATTAGTTGATTAATTTTTGAAGCATCATAATGTCATGTTAACTTGTTTTTGTGTTTATTTACTACACTTACTTTGCGACCAAAATAAAGTGCCACAATAAAATTGATGAGGAGAAGTACGACACTATTGAAACACCAGGATATATACATGTCGTTATAGAATATTTAATTGATAGGACGATGCAAAAATGTCAGGTGTTATGAATAAAAAATAGACTACAGAGATAGATTTGATGGTAGCAACGTGAAATTGAATTTTGATTCATTCCGCGCCGAATAGTTGAGGTTAGGTTTGTTTTTATTCGACACAACTGTCAGATACAAGTTGCAATTTTGTCCGTTTATCAGAACTTGCTCAGCGCTAACCAGTGTGCGTGCATTTTCCCCCCGTGGATTTGTTAAAAATATGCAAAAATATGAAAAACTTGAAAAAATAGGAGAAGGTAAGCAAGAAAAATAATGTTTATAGATAATTATTGAAATATGTTCAAGTTGAATACTATATATGATTTATTAATTCATGTTGGTTATCATTAGTTGTCGCATAATGAATACAGTATCTACTCATAGTGCAACTTGAGTCATATAAATCAGCCAGTGTCATGGAAATTACATCCCTCTAGAACTCATTTTTTTCTTTCTTATTTTGTTTCGCTTTCAGGAACATATGGCACTGTATTTAAAGCTAAAAACCGGGAAACCCATGAAATAGTTGCATTGAAGCGTGTGCGTCTCGACGATGATGACGAAGTAAGTTCTAATTCATACCCAATGAAAAAACAAGAAAGATCATGAAAAAAAATTGAATTTTTTCCAGGGTGTTCCATCGTCAGCCCTACGTGAAATTTGTTTGCTCAAAGAACTGAAGCATAAAAATATTGTTCGTCTTTACGATGTTTTACATAGTGATAAGAAATTAACGTTAGTATTTGAGCATTGTGATCAAGATCTTAAAAAATATTTCGATAGTCTAAACGGTGAAATTGATTTGGATGTTGTCAAATCATTTCTGTGAGTATTCAATCATATTTATTGGCTTTAAGTAAATTGATTCTATTAGATTTGTCCAGAGAGCCCTTCCTACTATTATTTGGGAAGAAAATATTTGGTTTTCTACCCTGTCAACTAAATTTTTTTCGGAATGTAGACTTTAAAATTCATATGATCAATGACATGTACAAATGAGAGTAATTTATTGAGAATTAATCGTCCTAGACTAATCGTTTAATAATTCGACATGGAATCAATTCGAATAATTCATGGGTTTTTTATCATTCCCACCTTCGATCAGGTATCAATTACTACGTGGACTAGCATTTTGTCACAGCAGAAATGTTCTTCATAGAGACCTTAAGCCGCAGAATTTACTCATCAACAAGAATGGTGAGTTAAAATTGGCCGATTTCGGTTTAGCAAGAGCGTTTGGCATTCCAGTAAAATGCTATTCGGCAGAAGTTGTCACTCTCTGGTATCGTCCACCTGATGTATTATTCGGCGCCAAACTTTATACAACATCCATTGATATGTGGAGTGCAGGATGTATATTTGCAGGTAAATGGCAATCAAATTTTATTCTGAACCGAAAAAAATTGGATGGTAATTCCGTTGACACAATTTTGAATGATATATTACTATATATGTCGGCTTACAGAATTAGCCAATGCAGGCCGACCTCTTTTCCCAGGATCTGATGTGGATGATCAATTAAAAAGAATATTCAAAATGCTCGGTACACCAACTGAAGAGACGTGGCCAGATTTGACGACACTTCCTGATTTTAAAGCATTCCCACAATATCATCCGACTCAAGGTTTAGCTCAAGTTACACCGAAGCTCCCAACCCGGGGCAAAGACTTACTTCAGGTATATAAAATCATCAATTCAACACATATTATTTCAAATATCAATTAATCAGTGTTTTGGATACCCGATTTCAGAGATTATTAGTTTGTAACCCAGCGTTGAGGTTGTCGGCAGATGAAGCGATGGCACATCCTTATTTCAACGACTTGAATCCTGCCATAAAGAATGATCGGTGCCAATAGTGGAACTAAATCTATCAATTGATACAATAGCTCATAATATGACTACACATAGTGCGCATGAGCGCAGTGACCAAAAAGAATGAAAATATGAAATTGAAAAAAAAATACACCGGGCCAGATCATTCATTATATATTTCAATCGAGTTGGTGTGAATTCATAACATAATGAAAAAATATTATAAGTCTTGTTTCTATATTGCAAATGTCGAAAAAAAAACCTTAATCAATAAATTATCTCTTTTATCATTAACTTCTCAAACAACATAATACATACACGAATATATGGTTTTTTTATTTAACATAATTATTAAATAGATTATAAGCAATTTAACATAACGCACTAACTAAATATTCACTCTACATAGCATCAAAATGAAATCTTTGTGCTTCCTGAAGTCTTTCAATCTTATCTTCTCGTCTTTCCTTCCAGTACAGACCAACAATTATTGCTGATATCAAAACACAAGTCGCTGTCAATGCGGCGGCACTCAGTATTATTAACTTACTCGGTGTAACAAATAGTTGTGCCTTCCATCGTGATGGCTCCGTTACTGGATTGGGTATAACCACCATTTGAGAATTGGGAATAATTTGCGTCCATTCACGCTGGTGCCCAGAGACCTATATACGATCAATTAGTAACAGAAATAATGACGAATTAACAAATTTGTTCATACAATGCCGTATAATACAGACCCCAATGGTTAAAGTTTCCATGAAATTCGACATTCGGTCCAATCCAAAAGTCGTATAGGGTAAGTTTAGTGAAAAATGTGCGCTCAGCGGTAATTGTGCAGCCCTTCCAGATTTAGGATTACCTTCTTGAGTAAGTGTCTTGTAAGCGATCGACGGTCCAGGCAAATTCGTTCCATACGTATGTTTTTGCCTACCCAAACTGCCTGCTGAAATGGGATTCTGGCTATTGGTCAGCCCAGTTAAAACCATAACTTTAACAAAATTTGCATCATTATCCAAATTATTCTTAAATGCATCTGTATGATAGAGATTTGTTTTTTTATCATGTTCCACAAGAATCACGTCGAGAACGCCGTCCTGATAGAAATCATAAAAAACCGCCATTACTGTTTCATTCCGAAATGGATATAGAGCTTTCCAATGAACTTCGAATGTGCGACTGAAGCCTTGACAATTGCTACAAGCGACATTAAGCAATAGGAATGATCTAATCATTGATGTTGTCGTTGATCTCAAGGTCGCAAGTAAATCTGGATGACCATCCATGTTGAAATCACCACCCCGTAAAGTAATTGTATCAGTATACTGCGGATTATTTTTAGCTGGCGGAATAAATCCCCAGAGACTATTGTCCGGATCAGTCAATTTCACTTGTAAATTATGCCAACCATTGTTGTAAATAGCAATTGTACTATTTTTACATGCTTTATCAAAGCAAATTGGAACCACAAGATCAAGTTTACCCTTCAATTCTACATCAAGGTATAATGACTGGCCAACGTGTCCAGAATGTTCACTAATTTCATATGGCCACGTTATTGTTTCATGATACACAAACCCCTCGGGCACACCATGCCAAATCTCGAAATTTTTTTTGGTTGTTACCATCAAATCAGGCATGAAATCATTATTAAGATCTAAAAATGCATTTGAATGGGGACTGCGTATTGGATCCAATACAGACGACATATTGTCATACCTCATATGGACGGTTTTTGGTTTTTCAGTCCGATTACGTCCGAATATCCAAAATGTTCGTCGATTCTCCTCATCCGATCCAAATAAGTCAATAATCATGTCTTGATTGTAATCAACAGTAAGTGGTTGACCGTGCATTTTGATGACTGGATCTGATTCATTCATACAAGTCATTGTTCCTACTCCGCCCCACAAAATATATACATTTGTAATGCCAGATGGTTCTTCGGTTGTCACCAAAGCATCCATGAAAACGTCACCATCGAAATCACCAGGTACAACGCTTGAAATAGTATTATTGTACGAGCATGTTAGATTCGTAGGACGTAGCAATGGCTCTTTTTCGGAAGCAAGTAATATGTCCAATGTTTTTGAATTTTTCGTCAAAACAAATACATCAGTGAGATCATCAGAATCGAAATCACCAAACGCCGCTGGCAACCCATCAAAAGAGTTTCCAAATACTGCACTTGTTATATCACTACTCTTGCCTATCCTAATTGTTCCGAACAATACTAGTAATATGATTTTCAAATACATCGTCATCTTACATATCATTCAGTTTTAAGTTGAATTATTAACAGTGATATTAAAATTCATCGACATTACGATAGAAAAGAGGTCATTGAATTTTAATTCTAAGACGATTACGTTTTTTGAGACAATATAAGGTTGATATGAGATTACTTTAATGAATCATCAGCTGATTAGGAAAACAAATTCCTACCTAACGTCATTGTGAGATAAATATTGAGGAAAATATAGGCGATATGAGCGCCTCTTTCGTACCATATTCGCAAGATAATTTACATAGTTGCTGAGCACACCGCTAGGCAGCGCGGCCGTCTGGCGTCACTAGTCGCCATTTTCCGATTAACGGTTTCGTTCGTTTGTATAGTATAATGCGTGTATCGTTTCACATCGGAGGAATGTGTGGATTGCAATAAGAATTTCATCTATGGAGAGAAAGGGCAATCACTAGTTTATTCAATCAATTAATTAGAGATAGTTAATAATATTATTGTGGTGAAAAGAACAATGTGTTTTTTGTGTGACCAATTTGTGTGGCGGAGTACTCGATGAGGCATCGAAAATTATACTATGATGGCGATACGGTGAGTTTTCATCCACATTTTCACTTCGTTTAATTCATGAATATGAACAATTTATTCTTTAAAATGATCTGAATGGTGAAGTAACATAGGAGATTCAGATTTGGGATGATCATATATGTCGCCAATATAGAAAAACACCATCATCATTGTCCTTGTATGCCTTGTTTGTCTCCTTGTGGTATGAAAAATATTGCCGCCGAATTCAACTTTGAAAATGTATGCGCATATTCTATGTGCAGTGGGGTTGCTATTAGACTCCCCACATTTCAAAATGTCACTATGACGAAGATACAAACTTCGATGTGTAACTCGTCGGATTTGTTAAAATTAATTGTGG
>JAPYZF010000363.1:0-75853 GCA_030523045.1 Meteorus cinctellus
TATATAAGTGTGTAAATCGATGAGTAGTATGAGAATTCAATAAAAATTCAATTACTATATACATGTGCCAACTCCATCTGTTGTTCGGTCATTGCGATGAACCCTCTGCCCCATCGCTCACTAAGATGTGTTATTGATATTCAACTCATTATCAAACTTTGACATCAACAATCACCCGCACACCTTCCCTCAAAAAAAAAAAACGGTGTATGGATGATAAAATACGCAATATGGCAGTTCGCAATGAATTCGGCCTGTAGAATAAACGACCTAAAATTGTGTACTGACGACAGACATTCCTATGTTATTCTGTTTAATAATTACGGATTCGATTTGCAAAACTATCGTTTGCTCGTCCGTGTATCTTATTATTTGCGTAAAAGATATTCGCTGTGCCATAAAATTATTGATCGACAGGTATAACTAACGGGATAGCACTGGCATTGCAAGAAATTCCATAGCACTTACCATATATGTATGTCTAAAAGTCCGATGTGGCAGTTGAGATGGATCACCAGAGTTGGTTGAATGTCGTCGATCAAGATTTGATCCCATCCATCGCAACAGAATATTTGACTGAAAATATATCAAAATCCCATTATCATAACACTTTTTTTTGTAGTCGCATATATCTATACATAATAAGCGCATGCATATTCGTTATAATAGAGGCAACGGGTGGTCAACAGACAGAGGGTGCAGAACACCGCAATTCTGAACCATCAGTGATTGATATAATAATAACGTTTCACACCCTAGTGCCACTATTTCACCGTCTGATTTCCATTTTCGGACATGATAGATATAAACATGTTGTCATAGCTGTGGTTATGGTTTTTTTTGTCCATTTTTGAATAGTTTGTAGCTGTCGATTTGCATGAGCGAAACTTTGAGTAATATTCATGGACAATTGTCTCCAATTTAGATTGATTCTGACACTGTGAGCGCGGATGTATAATTTCGAGGTGTTATATCATCATGGCATGTCAGACCGAGATGGTCTGGTAAATTCATACCATATGTTCACCGCGCTCCAACTTTAAACATTTGCATTATTTTGCCATCTTCATTGCCGTATGGAATATAAATAGTCATGTATGTGTGGAAATTTAGAATGGTAAGAAGGTTTTCGTATATTGTTCGAAACTTTGGAATCCTCTTATTATTTTCTACCAAACACTTCAATTCGACCAACTGAATAACTACGAATAAATACTTTGACGAAATGCTTGGGTAAGGTATGAAGAATTCATCAATATCGATAACACTCAAGATTCGTGCGGGGTCATTGATATCCAATCAACTGTACATGATTGAGTCACATATTTCAGTTAACAAAATAATTTCCCACCATTTATATGTATTACAATATCTTGAAAATTCGGTGGATCATGAAATTTCAACTGGTAATGCATGCATTTTTCATGTAGCTCAGTCATTTATTCTTTACTTTTTTTTTCCTCTCTCTCACAATATCTCGAGCTATAAAATCCAAAGAACAGCCTCAAGTCCCTCTGATGAGTTGATATCGAAGCGTGTAACTATAAAATGATGAGCATTTCATTCACCCTTTCGATGAGTATTAATTCTCAAACAGTTACAGTGAGTCACTTACAAGTATATATGCTTCTGCCGACAAATGATACACATACATACATATTAGACCGTGTGACATCTCTACCGATTTAATCAGCAGCCACAGCAATAACTGACACCCAAAATTGAATTAAATCAAGCTAATAAGTGTCAGTAAATAGTCGAGAATTACTCCTCGACTCCGTCATATATGTGCCTTCCACTTTCCTCACGCCAATTACAATTATTTTCAGACCTGCGGGTCTGTAATCAATCACCCTAATAATTTTTCCATCCTACTCATTCCTAAATAAAACCAAAAAGAGAAAAAAACTTAACTATCCTCAACCCAAAATATAACTGGGAATCAAATTAAAGAATGGTTCACACAATTCTCGAATTTTCAATCCCTGAAGAATGTGTTCAGAGGAGGAATGAAATCTTTTCCACACAAATATCACTGACGAAGAACAATGAGAAATGAAAAAAAAAAACGATTAGGCATCAGCAAGATCCATCACAGAGTCGGTATTGCCAAGAAGGTATTCAAAGTCGTTGGAGCAGCGACATATCCAGCTAAGCGCAACCAGCAGGAAGTCTTTCGCTCTGGACCGCGCAACAAGTGGCTCCCAAGCCACTTTTTCACATGTACACATAGAACGCAAAAATATACCGCTTTCCTTTTTATCAAAATCAACTCTGAAGCGAAATCGACCGTACATGACATGAAAACATTCATGTTCAAAATTCATGAATCAAATGGAAAACAATATATCTAGCAAATTGAAGAGTAAATTTTCTCGATGAGCGGGACGCAATGTTTCCACAAAGCATACTAAAAAAGTTTTATTCGAAAGCTAATACTGATTGTCGGCTTTTTTCTTCCCTCCAGAAGACAATTTATTCTGTATCAGAAGAACCCGCGGCGTCAAGTATTGTGAGAATCTCATCTATTTCATTAGTTTTCTTTTTCCAGGTTGAAGTTCATTCATATTTCTATATGTATACTCTGTGCCAATCAATTTTATACATATGAAACGACTCCGAGATCAAACCATATACGTATGTATATATGCACACATACGTTTACATTCCCACGTGAATGAATGTCAGGATGATCATAGACGAAACTTCGTATGAATGTTTAAACTGTGGGAAATCTATCGATTTCATTCTCGTTCATGAGAATGTATCATTTTGAAATGAATAAAAAAGGAGATAGCTTTTCAAGATGCATGTGTATGTAATATATATATACTACATACAAATAGTCACGAGTCGTGAGCGCAAGAACGATTTGTTACACGCGACATTCAACTGCGCCGACGCTCTTATTCATATTTTGGACTATTGATATGTTAATTGGTGGTGTAAGTGTGCTGAATGACATGAATAAAAAAAAATCGTCGCGGGCAAGTTGCCATTCGAGCAAATGACGATTTCACAATCCATCTTACTTTATTCTCCACACCATTAGGAGCGCTCTTACACAAACACACACATATATATATGTATGCATGGTCTTTCAATGCCTGAAGGCATATTATTGTGTACTCTGTTGTGATTTGTGAGTGAAATAAATGAAACAAACACCTGTCATCGTCTGTTCATTTCATCAAAAAAATATTTCGTTGTTGAATACGATTACGAAAAACCAAAAAAAATGCTATAATAGTGATAATACATAAAAAATATTATTCGCAATACTTTTCATATGACAATAAACAATGAAAGAAATTTCTGAGGATATACATACATGTTTCGTGCGTGCAATTCTCGACATCTCAATAAATTCGCCACGCTTGTGAGTTTCACACACCAGTTATATGTGCTTTTTGTTTCCTGCGACAACTCATGTCGTGTTGTATGGATATTCGAAAATTGTTGTAGAGTCTCTGCGAAGTTAATACTCAACTTTCAACACTCACATAGTCACAATTACTCGCGAGCAATGCTGGAATCAAAAGATAAGGTACAAAATTAAATCTGTTGACAAGCCGGGATAATTCTGAAATTATAAAAATGAAATATATCAATAATTGTTATAATAAATAGAATTGGTAGGAAATTTCATGTTACAAGAAAGCTTGTTTCCCTCTAAGTTGCCCTTGCGTATACATACAAGACACAAGAACGCACGCCCGACAAATTAATATATCCGCTTTTTAATCCCAATGTAAAAGGTTAATTCCAGACGAAGGGAGACAAGGAATGAATTTTTTTTTTCAAGATAACGCAGAGAAGCCACGCGACCGGAAATCGTTTTTTTTCTTCTATATTCGCAGCGATTATATAGGATACATGTATCCACATGCATGTACACAAGGACAGCATACATATATATGCATGCCTTAGAAGAGTAGAAGAAGCAATTGGCATCTTTGTTCCCCTTCATTCTGACGAATGCTCTTCAAGCAGGCGCAATAATCACGTAATAATGCCAAGCAGTCATGGCGGTAAATTAATTGAAGGGACTACGAGTCGTGATCCAAAATTCTGCGCGCCCCTCATTTAACTTCATAAACCTCATCTCAATTCATAATTCTTTTTTTATCGTCCTCAACTACATTCATCTAAAAAATACATCACCGCTCAAATCTTTACAACACCCTATGACACACAAATACACTTTGTGATTAGAAAGAAGACGAGATCTGGCGTGGATAAGTATTGAATCCTATATGTATACACAAAAGAACATTCGTGTATTTTCTCAATATCATTAAAGTTAAGGCAGAATCTTATAATGTTGGCGCTCTCACAAGAACAGAGATGTAAAATGCGGAGAATTTATTTCGCGGCAAATGTAATATGCTGGCCGGCACGCAGTGAGCAAGAGGTGCGAATGTGGCCCTGTGTGTAACTCTTTCGTTCACACTGCGGGGCGTCAACAGAGTGCCGAAGAAACCGCTCTCTAACTAATTCCTACCATGAATATGTATATTCTGTCTCACTCCGACTCTCTATTCATCTTTATAGTCCTCTTATGGCACCCCACTAGCCTTCAATTATATCTCTCTTACATATACAACCATATAACACATTCATATATGAGGTGCAAAGTTGATATGACATTCAGTAAATTTGTCTTGCCGCTTAAATTCCTGAATAATTTTAATAAACCGGAGTAAAAAATAACACGGTCAAAGATAATAGATGTATAAATATAAAACGTGCGCTGATATCTGGATTGAGCCGGTCAAAAAAGTAATAAGCGTGGCTCATGTACATGTAGCACACATATATTCGACTCGCTTGTGTTTCAATGCATTAACGAGCCACTTGTTCGCCATCTCCCCTGTTGCCGGCAACGGTATATTATCTATATATATATGAAGCTGCTTATGAAGTTCGGTGCAGTAAGTGCGGCAATACAACACGCGCCACACGAATATATACACAAATATAAACGTGTTGTATCGCGTCATCGCGTGTGTTGGCAGACTATTCTACAATGCGTGTAGCAAAATCACCAACAATACCTCTTCATGTGTGTCCTTATCTTCACTTATATTATTGTGTACACATAGAGTGGGCGACCCCTTTCCCATTGTCATATTTTTCGTTGTTATTTCTTCTTCTTCATCTGCGTCAAGCAAAGAATGTTTGCAACGATATAAATGTTTTCGAAGTTACCAGACGTTCGCTAAGAAGGAAGATTAATATGTATTAAATTTCATGCAGTGTCTCTCGCTGCAACACATTGTTAATTTTTATGCCATTTTTCATCAAATCAATGGGACTTGTCGAATTTTTGACTCTGAATTTTTTTATCGACGTCCCCACATCATGCAAAAAAAAAATACATACAAAATCATCGAAACAATACTTTGCCGGAGAATTATTATTTGTACTTGTTTTTCAAGTTAAATATGAAATGGCGCAATAGTTCGTATATGATATTGTATATTGTTGCCGCTTACCCGCAACCCAAGTCCATCCTCAATATTTCGATGCATTTAGATGATCTACAATGACTTGGGGCGATGTCATTTGCATATTTGTAGGACGATGAATAGTTTTTAAGGTCAGCATAGCCAAAATTTTCAATCCACTTGAACGAAAATATTTTTCCAATATACAAATCATCATCTAATGGCGTCGATCAATTCCTAACCTTTTGCTCATTATCCGCCATGTTCCATGCATATCCTCCCTTCTTCATACTTTATGTATCCTAAATACCAGTATCAAATCAAACGTTGATTTATGAATATATTTAAAGAAAAAGGGAGCGAGAGGGAAATTGAATGCATATTGACAAACACCTTTTTTCCATATAACAAAGTGATACGCTGAGAAATAGTGGAGTCACCCTTTTCAACCGAAATGTAACACGCGCGGGTACCGCAACTAATCGATGAGTACGCAGACGCTCTCGCCTTAGATCGCAACGAATTCACGGCGATTATCGACGAGCGCGCATGCGCGCTGCTCACTGTTTCTTTTTGTTTGTTTGTTTTTTTTTTTTGCATCGTCGTAAATGTGTATACGTGTGTATATACGCGGGCCCCCACGTCTATCATGTAGCTGTGCCAGCAATACTTGTGAACTCTTAGGGCCGATACATATATCTAGTTGATGATATGTACATAGAACGCTTATTGTCTCGTGTAAATATGAAGAGGGTAACCTCAATCGTATATGACTGCGCATTTTTTTTTTCTTTTTCAAAGTACAATACCGTTTTTCGAGTTTGCCGCGTTAAATTGTCCACAGGTCACGTGACAAGTCTGAGTATTGTATATGTGTATTTAGTTATGGTTGAGAGAGTACACAATGTGTGCAGTGAAGTGTAGACACATTTTTGTGTTTCCCATGACAATTTTGATCATTCTCAATTCATAAAGCCATAGTTTCATTTGTGTGTATATTCTCAAATCATTCAATTGAATATACATTCGATTAATTGCGGCACATTTTTCCATATTTATCATCTACAATGAATGATTCAATTTGTTGAATTTGTTCGAGGTTAATTGTTGGTACAATCTTTTTACATGTACAGGACAATATCCCCACGCCGTTGAGTCTCAGGTATTCATCAATGTGATGAGTGTAAGTGGCCATCAAACTTATTATTTGTCGTTTATTTTCGTTCAAATAGAAATTATTTCATTATAGAATTCTTCATATTTGTTTACTATTGGAACTTTCAATTGGCCCCGGTCAATTCCTTTAGAGAAAAGAATACTGACATCCGGCGTACGCCGTGAGGGTCAAGTAGACATTGGACCTCGTATCCTGGATCTTAGCCGACCATATACTAATGATAGCCAGTATATATATATATATATATCAAGACCTTTTTGTCTTTATTAGCGCGACCGCGAAGTAAGGGTCAATCGCGCTTGAACCCTTTACACAACCATCTGCCCCCTAAGGCTAACTAAACATCAGAATGATTCTTACGTGCATTACACATTGTAGAAGCGTTTAAAGACCTAGCAAAGAACTCATTCATACTGATATATAGACATGCATACGAGCATGCATACACGTGTGTGTATCGTATGAACACCCGCAAGTTCCATTCATCAGTCACATATTCGCATGTTTCTCTTATATATACAAGATCCTACATCATTTGGACTCTTGATTCAGAGTGAACTTGTGCGCGCTCGTGCCAACGCAATATATGAAGATTATACGAGTTACCCGCTGGCCACGACTAATTATTGTGTCAATGTATATGTATGTAGTCGCACTATACCAGCCAGACTGTAATTCATCAAATTAGTGGGCATTCACTATGCGCATATATATATATATATGAGTACATCGTAATGTTTGCGGAAATCATTGCGGCATTTGATGCAATAATTAATTTTTCAAAAACGGATTATAATTTAGATGAAAGAAAAAATATCTCATGTGTAATGTAATTTGAAGAATTCGTTGAACAATTCTTTTACCATAGACAAATGAAATTATTGTACATCAAGCGGAGAGTTGACGATAAACATAAAGACGTGACTAATCCTAATGAAAGTGGCCACCATTCTTGTGTGTATGATTCGTCATGGAGATTTAAGTATGTATTAGCGCATGATTTACCAACGTCCCTCAATTCTATACATATATGAGCACTTGAACTCTAAATTTACTTTATGAAACGTGTGTATTCCCAATAATGTAAGCCCGCTGCCCATTTGAACGGCTCTCATGACCCTTTAAAACAAATAATCTCGTTGTGAGCGAAACAAAGGTTCTTCAACCAAATACAGAGTGAGAGAAAGGGCGAAATGGAGGGTAGTAATGATGGTGTGGCGTAAAGGGTCATGATAAAAACGGGTGGAGTTTATGAAATCGAAATCGTGGTCTCGCGTGAACAGCGAATGGGTGATCATGAAAGAAAGAAAAAGATTTATCATTACATACTCGAGTTGTGCATGATCGCGTACGAGGATTAAGAGTGCACTGTATGAAATGCTATACAAACATATATATATATACCAGCTGCTGAAATAATATCACGTCTATTATATCAAAGGCATCAACGATATTTATCGATTTTTAACGCAAATCCTTTTTCTCTTGAAAACAAAGAAAAATACTGGGCAATGAAGAAGTAATTCCTATTGTATGGATGTATATATATACATATTCACCCTCAAAACTCTGCCATTTTTCTTTGTTCAATTGCACTCTATGGATTATTTTTTAATTCCTCTACATGAGTGATGTCAAAAATGACGTATTAATTTGTGAAATATAACGAAAATATAGTCAGGCTTGCGATTCTGAAATGGAGTCTCACGAATTATGAGGCAGTTATAGATAAAAAAATAAGCAATGAAACAGTAGTTTCGGAAGAGAAAAAAATGGAGTTAATTTTGATATGTCTGTGGGTGGCACGCGTCCAATGCCGTAACTTTAATGCAAATGGGTGACACGGGGTGTATATTTGTAACACGAGACACACCGGAAGGGACATCAACCGACGTGTCACTCGGTCATTCAGACACTATATATATCATTACTCTCCTTGATTTAAAGTGTTCGTATGTGGAAATATACGAAGATGTATGTCATAAAACAAATCAATATAGTTATGTTGAAATTCACATCAAAGATTATGTACTAAATTAGACAGTGATCTCATTTATATGAATGAATTTTCAAACGATTTTCATCATATGTGAGAGTGGTGATGAAGTTTTGGTCATGAAAATAATAAGAGGGAATATTTTGAATGTCATGTGAACTCATGTGTTGAAGTCAGATACATGTATACTTTCACATTTTTTCATATATGTTTACTTTGTGTACTTTAAACGAAGAGATAGGGTCCAGTGTCGGTTAAGTAGGAAGTAGACACTAACCTCCGGTTCATTACCGAGGAAATTTTTGATCAAGACGCTTGCCACAGTTTAAATAGCCGTATCCTCACGCGTATACATAAGGCATATTTGGTTTCTCTCCGTCCTATATGCCACCCACGTGCTATTTACTGTCGACAAAAAAGACAATTACTATTCATAATACACAATGGTATCATCATCTGAATATATATTTGTCCATATATAGTTTGAATTATTTGAAGCATATAAAATAAATTGGATGTATGTAAATATTCCATCTGAAGAAGTAAAAATCTACATGTGTACATTGGATTGATTGAATACAAGGAAGCCATGATAAAACCGTCGCACCAACTGTGTTTAGTAAATATACCTACCATAACTCACTACATATACATTATTTACGTTCTGCAATACGAACCAATTAACTCGACTCATACGAGCATTGTGTCCATTCAGTATACGGTTTCAATAACAAGTTGGTAGAAAATTTTCAAGTTATAAGGATGCTAGTAATTGAAAAGTAGGTCCATGGGACCGCACGAATATCGTTCGCGCCATCCTTTGATCTGGACTTGAGCTCTACATTTATTGACAAAAGGAGCAAGCAACCGCCATGCAGGAAATGATTTCAGCGGACATAAATGAAGTGAGGCATTTTAACTGACGACGGAAGTATTATATACAAATGTTCATTTCAATGAATTGGTAAATTGTTTTCGTTTCATAGAACTGCATGAAACCCAAAGATTTACTCATCGCACATATATGTGTCTTATTATGACACAGATGATTCAGGAACAAGACAATCAACCGTGTCGCTAAAGATCAATGTACTGTCAAGAGTATAGCTCATGACACTGCAGATAGTGCGCAATGATCGCACGCCGTGTGTTGTATACAAACGCACTTGGTGATTCTCAAGAAACAATTACGCCCGTCCATTTGTCCGCACACATATACTCTTACGCATATATATGTAGATACATTGGACTAATTGGAGCCATTGAAGATCATGGTGAGCAATATAACAGGACAATCACCATTCGTTTTAGTTCTGAAATATTTAAATTGGTTACGCATCTGAAAATTTTTTCTCAAGTTACTTTGGCACGAATAAAATAGATCAACTAAACAGACACGCACTGCATCTTATCACGGTATTATTCAGCAGTGTTAATACATTTCCGGCCGCCACTGTTTTATACTATGCGCTCTTTGCTTCATTCATACTCTCTTTCCCTCTACTACATCACAATATATATATGCACTCTACTTCTCTCATCTGTTTTATATATATTTCTTTCTCGCCTCCTACTCCAATTCTCCCCCTCTCGCTTTATAACGCATTCTCTATTTATCGTTGTCGCATATAATTCTCTCTCTCTCTCTCTCATCACACTCATTCATTCATTTCGTTCATTCATTCGTTTAACACTTTTGTGCCACGCGGTGATACGGGTCCCTTTTTGCTCTATACTCATGCAATGACCATCAGTAACAGCAGTCTCCACTATATGGATATGAAAACTAATGCTGTTAACTATTTTGTATTGGCTAGAATGACTTTCAATTGAATCAATTTATTATATTTTTCATGTGAAAATATTGGCCAAATATTAATACAGAGTTTTACAGTGTCGATTATGTTGAAAAATTTTTTCGTCTACAAAATTCAATTAAATATTTTAATTGTTTGATAAAAAAAGTCGCGATTAATTAACGCGTGTATATCATGATATGCCTCTGTTAATCTATTGATAACTCCAATAGAATTTATCTTTACGTTGTAGAATAATTAAATAGCTTGGAAACTGGTATCAATAAATTGTATGACAACACACACAACTAACTGCATCCTCACGTTCGCCTCAAGACCAGTTACACTGAAGCAAAGACCGGAAGCCGCTAACTAGTAGATTCAATAGAGTGCACGACATGCTTAAGTCTTGGATTTAAGTTTACTATACCTATGGAATACAGTATAAGAGAGGGTGAATAACAGAAAAAGAAAGAGAGAAAAATTGAAGTTATTATATGATGAGATAGCACCAGAGCTTAATCGGTTTGTCGTGCAACTGAAGCATAACGCACAAGAGAAAATGTGTTGAGATGTTGGATTGCATGTAATAGTTTGTAGGTGTATCTCCTGACTATTCATAGTCTGCCTCTGATGTCGACAGTAATAGATTTGAAAAAGCAGAAAATTTACTTCTACATACGAATGAAGGACAGAGCACAACTGAGCACTGACAATGCGTAGATTATGAACAAATATATCACTGTATGGCGTTGACAGTATTTTTCCAAAAATTCATCTTCAACTGGAGAAAAATTATGTGAATTATTGGCAAAGAATGAGATCGCACTCTCCATGATTATATATATATGCTGCGTTTGTTAACCGCAACACTGTAACCATCATTGCGATGGCAGCCACCCCTAGGGCCAAAAAATACCAGTCTTTCCTCTGCCCTATTGAAAGTTTGCTTCTCTCGAAAGAAGCGAGGTGTTATGGACGTGCAATAGCATCCCCCACTCCGCTTATTTTTGAATTAAAAAAATTCGGTCGACGGGAGTGTCCAGGATTCCTATTACTATTGCCACCACCTCAAACCCATAGTATATAAATATACTAGCAGCGGGGATGAGAATAATGTAACATACCGTGATGAAAAAATCCATTGACATGTCACCCCACAACCATCAACTCCAGCACTACCCTCTTTGACGATGATTTCATGCATTCACATTTATATTATTGTGTGTTTGTGTATATAGAAGCGAATATGTATCCGATGTTTCCATTCTGAATTTATCCCCCACGTGATGTGGTTATATGTGTGGTTTAAACCTCCCCTGTAAGTAGCCAACATTCAAGATGGCGATGTCAAAATAATCGTGTTCTCATAATTATACAGAAAAAAGATATCTATATGTGTATATGTACTTATATTGTCGGAATCAATGACACGAAGATGGCAAACAAGGTAGACGTAACGACAGTGACAGTATATCGAATGGTTCAATGTACAACTGACGTGTTGTAAATATTTATTAACTGATATACAGACACGATGGGATGTAAAGCTACGACGTAGTTACGTTCTCTCAGTTAATGCGCAAATTGCCCATACAAGTGTTTACTGTATGTGTATATGTGTTGTGTTCTCGTTACGCACTCTGTTCTGTTGTGCATAACCAAGTGCCATATAAACACCTACCCATATCGTAGTTTCTTGCAACTTCCTCGCCACGATCAACGTTCTCAGCAACTTGACAAAAAAGAAAATCTATAAAATTTGTCAATTATAATTCGTTTATCATTTTTGAATGGGAAAACCAAAGAAAAAAACCTAGAGTGGCCGATATAAATGACACGGCAATTATATTTAATCTTCATCCATCAAGTATCTCTAATTAATCAGATATTTGTTGAAATTGGCATTGCGGCAATGGCTATAAACACTTACACTTTCGTAACGAACCAACTACATCACTGCACACATTGCTATAGATAACATTTGATAGACGAAATTACTTCGATAAGAGCTGTACCGGGAGTAAATCTACATGGTTACGCATCATACTCGAAGGTGTATATATATGTGTGTGTATGCATGTATGTATGTACATGATTGGAAGCACGTCTGGGCAGTGGGTAGGTTGTGCGGGCCACAATCCCATCTGCCGATCGTCGTAACCGGTCTCTCATCTCGTCCCCTCTCTCAAATGCTCGCCCACAACGCGCACGCGATCTTTCTCTCTTCTTTATTATTACTTTTTCTTTTTCTCGCTCCCTCCTTCACAATTCAACTATAGTAATATGTGTGTAAACCAACTACGGCCCTTCAAATGCTTCAACTCCTCGACGTACGCGAGCGGGGGCCATTATCTTATTTACGCATCATTGTCTCAGTGTATCATACCAATATATCGCGCCAGCACGTCGCTCGCACCCGTAAATCGCTCGTGGATACATGCACGCGTATTACTTCGTTTCAACTATGTTAGAGGGACTTCACACATCTCCATTATTGCTATATATCCACAAACATTCATGTATTCATGATATGGATGAAATCGAATTGTAAATAGAATAAATTGATTCATAACTTCAACAATTTATATTATTTGTTACGTGCACAATGATTATTCACCAATTGCCTTTCACATGACAAATGCTAAAAGTTAACACCTCGATCGGACGGATGCCGCCGTGGAGATTTAACTATCTTGTTTATATATATATCATGAGAAATCATAGGGTCAGACTGATGAATCTTGGAATAATAGCAGAGATAACTTAGTGTTTGTTTTTTTTTTTGCGACAGTGAGAATTATTACCGACCATAGAGAGCGACGTTGGTTATATTCAAAATAATATTTCCTATGTTTCTTCATTTGTTCCGTCATTGATTTGAAGCTGATAACTAATCTTCATCGACGTTCCTATTCGTTTGTTGAGTTTTGATTTGATGCAACTTACCAAAAATCTCCGTGAATTAAGATTGATACTTCTTTTCCAATTATTTAAATTACATGTAAAGTCCGATTGAAATAATAGTATCATGGATATTTCGGTTTCTAGACGAAGCATGTAGAAATTTTTAGTAAATAGGAAATAGTTCCTGGTGTCGTCCAAAAATGTCATACAAACAATAGTATCGTAATAACCAAAGTTAAGGAGAAAATATAAGTCCTGGTTTTTGTATGAGTGTAATAAATCCTCAATACCGCCGCATGGTAATTTCAACCGAAGTATATATGTACCTTCGCTTTTATTATCCATGTTTGTCCTGTATAGAGCCAAGCGTTTATGGAAAAAATCTCTTTGTCAAACAATATTTGCCCAAATGACGAGTTTTCGAAATAGATATTTTTTTTGGTCTGTGAAAATGTCCATATGCTCGAAATGAATTCTGTATTCTGTAGTCGATTAGTGCATCGAGAGAAAGGATTTGTCTTTGTTCGTTGAACAATAAACGATAACGTCAAATTTATAAAAAAAGGTTTAAACATTTATTTTCACATTTATACAATCTAACGTTTATTTTTTCTTTCTTTCGTCATCTCAACTTTCTTCGTATATACATTATGTATCCCGTTGAAATTCAATTCTCAATTGAATAATAATAATCATTCTCTCTATTTACAATTAATAAAACAAAACCTCAATTTTATCGCAAAATACTTTGAAAAATTAAAAAAAAAGAAATGATAAGCAGTTTATCAACGAGAGAGATCTTGGTAACGGATTGACTAAATATCAATTCTATATTATATCAGTAAAATAATTTTGGTATTTACAATATATATTGGGTTAGATGCATAGAATATACATCCTCCATACATTTTAATTTTCTTTCATCACTTCTAACATCACTCGAGAGGCAAATTCTCTAAATCATATTATGAAACGCCTCAAATTTGGTAATGCACTCTGTTCCTTCTACCTCTTTTCTTCTTCTCCCTTTTCAACCTCTGAAAGCCATGTTAATACTCTGGTTGACTACCATTGTGAAATTGAAATCATTTTAATGATCAAAATCACGGATTACGATTTTCATTTTTAAGTCAAATGATATCTGATAGCCTGAGAAAACAATTCAACTCTGCCGTCCGGTGAGTACTGTGATTGGCTTCAACAACAATTGTGGAGTGTTGTGTGAATGCTGACGAGACTGCTCAGCGGGATTGCATATTGGTGGTGAGTGCGATGACATCGGTTCAGGACTACTGCCAGGTGATGTTGTCGTGGATGTCGGTTGACCGCCAAGATGCGGCTGACTCAAATGATAACGGTGTTGTTGACCAAATACAGCCTGGTGATGATGCTGATGGGCCGCCAAATTTCTCAATGTAGCATAAAAATCGTACGGATTTGCAGGCGATGGAAGTGCCGTTGATAAACCATTTGGATAACTGGCTGGCGTTTGAAGAAGTCGTTCCATAGAGAAGGCGCCATGGCTGGGTGGTGCAACTGTGGCGGGTAAAGCCTGTGGTTTACATGGCATACTCGTGCCATTGCTTCCAGCACCAGGGAGTAAATTGGCTGGATAACCCGCAGGAGTGCCATATGCTGCTGTTGCGGGTGGATATCCTGTAGTACGATGAAGATATGGCAGTGAATAAAGCGTCGCTGGCCATCCTGCTGGTGCATAGGGCGATGAGTAAAGACCACCAAGTACAACTGAACGTTTGAACGCTGCCAAACGAGAACGCGACGCCGCGGTCGTTCGTCTTCTCAGTTTTCCTGTTGTACCACCAATAAAAACATCTTCCGAACTCGGATCAAGCATCCAATAGTTGCCTTTCCCGGGATCGTCATAATGTCGTGGCACTTTAACAAAACACTTATTTAACGATAAGTTATGTCGAATGGAATTTTGCCATCCCTGCTTGTTATTCTCATAATATGGGAAGTGACGCATTATATACTCGTAAATTCCATTGAGCGTCAATCGCTTCTCCGGACTCTGTCGTATCGCCATCATAATCAATGCATTGTAACTGTATGGTGGTTTTTCGGATTTTTTCTTCTCCTCACTATCATTATCTTGCTGGTCTGATTCTTTTTGCGGTGATGAACCATTTCTTGAGCAATCTAACGGCGGTGTATCAGCACCGTCGCCAATTACATCAAGATCACTTGAATCATCACTATCATCATGATGGGAGACAGGTGGTGATATTGAATGACTGCCTGAAGGCGTTGGAGGTGTACCAGCACATGTTTCGGGCAGAATACTCCGAATACTAAAGTTTGTCTTGGCTGTATTACGAGGTGGTGGTGATGCTGCAACTGTTTGTTCGTCGCTTGAACTCTCCATATTCACCATTTTTGTTACACTATTCAACTCTACTATAACAGTTTCAAATATCCGACATTCAATTATCACAACTTCTATTCACAAAACACCACACAACAACAAAATTTGACGCTACACTTGTGTAAATATATAATAACACTTCAACACATACAATGTTATTGGTATTTGCCAAATGATTATAATTCCAATTGAGAACTGTATTTAGGTAAAGAATGAATGAGACAGATATACATCTATGAGCTTCGTACCGTCGGAGCGGTCACACGTATCTGCCGGTTTCCCCACTGCTTCACCTTTATATACCCCATGAGAAGCCACTCCTTCAACGCCACTTGGCACTCCTCGTCATGACTTCAACCAATGATAGAGCATCATTTTTCTGGAGTCTATCCCCGCCACACAATATTTGTGTCCAATGTTTGACAGCAAACAATGCAAAACAGCGCAAAGCAACACGGGCTTGGCTCAAAAGCAAATACAAATGGTGGGGCCACGCGCAGCCGCAACACGCAGCAATATACAAACAAATCCGAGCCCTTTCGTCCTAACATTCCGTCTCTTTTTCTTCTTTTTCTCCCTGCGCTTCATCTCACTTGTCCATTGAATGCGCCCCCTCATCTCTTAGCTCGTGCCTACTCAATGAATCCCAGATCCAATTTGAAAAAAAATTTTCTCTGTTTTTCTTCTTTCCCTTTTCCATAGACATACAACCTCTTTCTTGCCACCAGTTGCTGACACATCAGCCGCCTGAACTAATGATGATTCACGTGCATTTGCATCCATTATCCCATTTATAAACATGTGCCGCATACATTCAAGCATATACGAGTACCTATACCATTACTTAGCGAAATAATTGTACACAAAATGAAACACAATGACGTGATAACGAGAAAAAACGATTATTTATGACTCATTGAATTACTATTAATGAAAACCATTAATGTTAATTTACGTAATTGGAGGTGTCATAATATATTAGTATATTGATTCAGGCTCTGACGCAGTGAACATTTTCATGCATGTGATGTTGAAAATGTCTTTTTCCTAACGGACTGGGGTTTGAACATTAAATAAATATGTATATTCATTTCTATGGCTGATAATTAAGTTGCTGTATTGTTCTTAAGTTACCATCAATTTAAGGATTATACGACGAATGTCATAAATTTTCCAGTTGTTCAATATGTGAGTGGGAAAATAAAATTTCATACATGACCAATACCTCTATATAATCATGAACGGAAATATAATTAAGACAATGAAATAATGAAATCGATTTTATGCGCTCACATTATTAACTCACCATAAATTACTCCGATTTCCGCAATCATTTCGGAGCATAAAAATTCAGAGTTTCAAGACATTTATTTTTCTTACATTATTTCAATCATATTCATACATCACTCACGAGTTGTTCGAATATGTGGCACTTTATTTATATCAACTGTAAATTGGTTCAATTTGTTGACTTCAAAAGGGGTTAATCAAATTAATAATCTGATCTATCATAAGCGACTATGAGCCAATTTAGAATAATTTCATATGTATATACTCCGTATAGATTTGAGAATACATGTTGAATACACACATAAATCCGTACAGTATACGTATACGTCCATAAATACTTCGGAAAGCATGTGATTTCAGTCGCATGTATTCATCTTTTTTTTTTGCTTCATTTTTTTCTTTTTTTTTTCGGGAAAATGTGATTTGATCTTCAAAAGAATACATCAAAAGAAACTACACCTGGATAAACATTAAGCAGTTTTTTGCTATTTTGATTGTAGTATTAACATTCATGCGAGTGTGGAAGAACGATGATAGCAGCATATCCGAATATTGAGGCATGAGATATACTCAAGGGAACAAATGGAAAAATAATCTCATTTAGAATACCATGCAGTCACAAAAATACGAGGTGAGTGAGAAAAATGAGTAGTGATGAAAATAAATATGCCAGTTTGAATGCGGCGTATACCAAAAGAAATCGACGATGCCTTTTGCCTTTCATCAGTCCCCAAGTGAGATGTCCTTATATGCGCGCGCTTCTTTCGCCCCTCCTGCCGTGAAAACGTCGTCACCCCGTGGTGAACTAAAGATTTAGTTGCAACCCTCCACTTATGATGCGCCGCCATTTCGCGGTAATGTAGAGGCTTCTGGAAATGTATGACAAGGAATTCGTTATTCTTACTGTCACTATTATTTTTTTAATTATTATCATCGAGTTTCTGTACTTTAACTGAAAGTTCCTTAACCGTAATATATTTTATCCAATATTCAATACCAAAAATATTCAATAGCATTCATTTACATAATTTTCAGTAGGTTTATATTATGTGAGGCAAGTACTCAACAAAACTAAATCTTATTGTCATACAAATATATTGTGATAGGGTTATTCTGATTTTATCTGGTTGCTTCTATATGTCCATTATAAGTAAAGATTTAATAGATACCAATTCACAATAAGTCCCAAATTTTAATTACATCTGAGTAATAAACTTGTGTTCAATTCCCCCAATTTATTCAAATAAATATTCCTTCCTGATTGTACTCGACAACAAATGGAATATCCCATAAAATCTGGAGTGGGGGGCTGTATAGAAGAATGGGAGTCCAAGCTGGCATGGCCAGTCAATTATTCGGTGCACTTATTTGTTCATTATCGTGAGAGCATAGTGAATTTGCTACAATTTTCGGAAAAAGGAACGATTCTTGGTATGAAACATACCGATGCTCTTCGGAAAACAGAATCTTTACAATGATTCGAAAAAATAATCTAAAATTTTCATTTCGTATTTTCCTCTTTCCCTTTTTTTCTTCTTGTTATATGGCATGAATTGAAACCCATCGTAGAGTTTGAAGTCAGCCGGACGATTCCAGTACGTATATGTCATATATATATAATCGAGGATTTAGTACAAATATATAAGGGTAGCCTGTGATATATACATGCATATATTCATGTATATACCATGTTACATGTGTGTTGACATTGATCCGGGAATCTCATTTTGGTTCAACAATGAAAATCGCTGAAATTTTTCAATCGTTTGTGACTTTGTACAAAAAATTTAACGGTTCAATATGAATATTGGACAATTGAAAAGCCATCATTCTCAGAGAGTAAACAAAGCGAACGTCCGCAAGGTTAAGCTTCTTTCTTTCCATTCGCACAACGTGGTGATCTATATAGAGGTAGAGCTAAGAGAGGGTTAAGCCTATTTTTGACGGGGAAGGAGGGAAGTTCATCCAAGCGGAGAAGTCAAGTTAGTTAGCCGCATCAGCGAAAAAGGGAAAAGGTCGTGATACATCAAAAAAGCAAAATATGTGACCGCGACCATTTCGTAGAACCAGCTGAATTCTTCCATTTCATTTTTCCCGACGCTCATCCGCGGCCGCTCACTCCCACTCTCTCACTCAATAATGCGATTTGCGTTAACTTAAAGAGTTAAGCAGGACAGCCTGTCGACGCAAACGGTTAATCTTCCAAAATCGGCGGCCTTACTGTTGAAATCACAAACAACCAACTCGTACAGTGCGAAGAAAAATCGTATATTTAGTATCTACTGAAAAATCAACAAGCTCACATATTATTTGCCCTGCTACCCACCATATTGATTCATCAGTCGTATCATGCATAATTTGATTTATTACGATGTAAGCCTGTATATCGCTATATAACGATAATAAATACAATTTCATATGTATTTCCGCGAGTTTGATTATTAAATCGAAGAAACTGCTATATATTAATTTATGCATACGTGTTGAACTAAGAAATCAGGGATAGAGTGTATGGAACAACGGTCTATAAAAAGCTGAAAACGTATTGAATATCATCACTGATTTTGATTTACATATTCGGAAGATCTTCAGAAATTCAATGCAGCTATAAATATTGATGGATGTCACGGATGGTTATATATGTATATATATGAGACGAGAGATGTGACACTATAGCATTTTATTGGCGTAACCAAACGCCAATTATTGACGTCCCTTGAGGAGTGGAAAGCTGAAACTTTGCGAGAGCTATTTCCAAAGTAAATTGAACTCTTCGATAATGTTGTCGAACATATATATATATATATATATAGGCTGACTAATTCTTATGATGCATTCTGACACAGAAAAATACGTGTATTTATACACATGCGGATTAATTTACTGCTCGACGAGCGACATCTCATTAAAAGCAACAACCAACACTTAAACATCAAGACTTTTTCTGTATACAAATAAAATTCCATACAGATATTCCGATACTACCATCGTAAGTGAGGAACTGTAGTTGAGAAAGATGAGGATACAATAACCACTACCAAGCTCATATAGATTTTCCTTTCCATCTCATTTCCAATTGGTTCGTTCTCAACAACGTTAGTTTCAGGTAACACTGTAAAACATTGTGATTCTTATTGCGGTGTTCGGTCACATTATTTATAGGTGGCTATATGCGGTCACGCAGCGGCTGGCATCATATAACCCTATAGGAGCAAAAATATGCTTCAGAAGAAGTAACCATCAACGCGAGAAGTATATACCAAAAAGTATCTTAGGATGCAAAGATCCGTTAAACAGAATTTTTACTGCAGTCTTTTATGAGTTGGAGGGGAAGAAAAAAAAATTTATAAGCCCACATTCCAACCTTCGTTTTGGCCGCAACTGTCATTTATTTTTGGGTAAAGAATAAAAATGAATACGTAAACAATATACATATATATAAATATAAATATATTGCCATGCGGTATCGTTATTGTGGGATGTTGGTGCAATAACTCAGGTCGAAACATGTCCGTTGACCTCTTCGCATTATAAATTATCATTATCCAACGTTTGAAAATAATTTTTCTTTTGATAATCTAATTCTTTTTCCTCTTTTTTTCACACTCATATAATTTAATTTCTTTCATATGAAAGTACATTGGGCGCAATACATACAAATTGATGCTTCAATTAAATGAATTGAATTGAACATAACACGTTTTATTCATCTAGCTTTTGTGTGTACAAATATTGCCATCATTCATGATGCCTGTGACGTATCATTTCCTCCCGACAATTTTCAACATGTACAAATATATATATACATATTCATACTGTTATAAGTCATAGTGCGGTGAATTGCGTCAATCGTTCGTCACATATACATATACTCGTTGGTTGACAAACTACGAGAGCTTACAACTTTGGCCCTTTTGTTCTGTCAATGAACTCGTTGTTGCAAAGATAAGTGTCTCGCTATGTTCCACAAGAATGGTGATTGTGTGACATCGCGCACTTGTTCATTTCTTTTTTTTCCACCCCTAACAACACTCTGAAATTTCATTCGATGATATCGTTATTAGTATTCATTCATATACATATAAACAGCATCAATCAATGAAACGACCAAAACATGCAAAAGCCTGGATGTGAATGTATATTAAATTGCTCAATGTTCAAAAAATGTTTATTCTACATTGCTTTGTATTTTGCAAGAATGATGCGTTAGGCACATTGGAGTAAAATGATATGGTACAGCAATGAATGTAGATAATAATTAGTTTTGTATTATGTGTAGCAGTGAAGTGTATGAAAAAATGCTGGAGGTTTAAGTGGCAAACAATTCAATATAAAAAATATAGAAAAGAACGAGAGAAAATATTTTTTTTCGTCTAGACACTCTTGGGAAATTTGATCTACACATATATTAGGATCTACGCGCACGCACACGCATACGCACACGCCATATGTTAGATAATATTTAAGAAGATATACGTTTCTGCTTCTACTCATTCAACGTAGCACAATGGGCTGCTGTTCGTAGTCAGTCAAGATATACATGTATATAACTTGGTGGAACAAAAAAAAATAATAATAAAGACTCGACTGACGAATTATCATGTATGAATTCGTTTAAGTATCCATTTTATATAATCCAAATCGAATCTGAATAATTTCAGGTTTTAGATATATTGGTCAACAATAGGATAAGTTAACATTACACACCTGGGGCCACCTGAAAATGATCAAAACCTCCAAAAAGTGTAAGAATGCGAGCGGTGAATATGTATAAAGCCATCAGGAAGGAAGTTGAGTGATGGATCTAGTTCCAATGCACGTACTATGTTTTGTCGACATTATTATACACATTTGAACCAGAAAGAAGATGAAGGAGGGCGTGAATGGCCAGATGATTGGATAAAGAACTTTCGAATATAACCGACAATTGGTTTAAATATATAATGTCAATAGAAGAGCGGTGTCCTTTTCGCAAATATCTTTGTCCACAACATGTATATCCATACTGAAATTTTCGATGGTCGGCACATGGAAGGAAAAGAAGACTGCTTCTCAGTGTGTGGTGGACATTCTTTCTTTTCATGGAAGTGGTGGTGACTTTTAGAATATGTGTGTATACAAAAATGGAATACGAATAATGGATCTTTTTCGTCCTTTTTTTTTTTCCTCTTCTCGGGATCAGGTCGTTACGTCGTTGAGGGGATTTTTGAGGGGAAATGATACAGGAAATAATTTAAATGACATTGTCGGAGGAGTGATATACTCTTGCTATTCAATACCTATATCGTTGTCGGACAATGATGACACGCTTGCAACACTCTCATGAAGACAAGCCATATTGCATTCAACTTCGAATGTAGTTGCAAATATATATAATGGGGGATATATATGGATAGATTATTTGTACGTCAAATATTTCACGCCAAACCATTGTTGTCTATAGTCGCGTGACTTGCGGGAAAAGATTGAATGTATCCTTATATGGTGTTGGTGATTCCTGAGAGTAAAAACACATTGGGTGCATATGGGAATATTGTCAGTTTATTAATTTCAAATCCAATTCCATTTTCATATGAGAAAAGAGTTCGAGGCAGCATAGCAATGACTGTTTTAAAAGACGAAGCGAAATTTTAACAGCATGAAGAAGAAAATAAATCCAACAACCGCATATACAGTAGCTACTGGATAATTAGAGGCAAAATAAAACTAAACAAATCTTAAGATAATTACGTCGTAAATAAATTTTATTTAGCTAATGTTTACCGTCATAAATTTTCGAAAAGGTGCGTTTGATGTTTGAACTATCGGTTAGAGTAACTATAATAGTCGAGCTTAACATTCCGAGTATTCGTATGCGCATACAAGTGCTTGGACTGTTGAATGTAATTCTTCTGCATTGGATCTTTATGGACGGGGAAAAATTTTTTTGGGACTACCGTTTATGTTCTCACGAAATAATCCCCCCGTTGTCGGCGGCACAAGCTCAAAGCCGACCAAAACACTCGAATGTTTAGTTTTCATACCACGAGAGTAAGTGTAAACTATCTCATCAGCGCGAGGTTTACACAAAGTCTCGAAAAAACATTCAATGTGAATTGCAGAATATCCGTTCTTTCTATTACATGTGACTTTCAGACATTTCTGTAATTCAAATTTTCACTCAATACCTGATATTTATTATTAGTCGTATGTCGGTTAAACTCCTGTTTTGTAGTCGAAACAATGAAATTATAGAAAATTCTTACGACTTTGGATCGATTCTGTTATGTTTCCATTTTTGCGCATGCATATGTGTGTATGTGTATGCGTGTGCGCGTGTGGTTTGATTAAAAAACGGAAGTTTCCAAGAATTAGTCTGCTACATGGTGGCCTGACTTTCACAGACGATAAACAAACTCGTCTCTCATATTATTCCATGCTTTGATGCTGGTTGTGCTTTGATTAATCACTGGACGAGAGATAATACAATCAATTTCAAAATTTACAATCTCTATTAATACGAAATATAATGCGAATATAAAATTTTGTGGTATGAAAGAAATATTAGTTGGTTCGAAAGACAAAATAATTGGATTCATTGTACATATGTTGATAGATATAGAGGATAATAATTGAATACAATGTATATAGAATAGTCATTGGGATTAATGACAGTATTATGCACGGTAAATAGCATTCACCTGCAGAATCTTCAAATTATTACGTCACATAACAAGCGCGTGACACACTTCTTTATTTTTTCCATCTCCGTAAAATTTGTCACTGATGTATATGGTATTAAATTATATTACCTTTTGGGAATCCGTGACTAACACGCAGACTAAATCAACGAACTTGGGCCCCCGAAAAATACACCGCTGACTAATGTCAGGGCGAACCATCTTCAGTGCAATGGTGGCATCACGCTGTTTCACCCGAGACAAATAAATATACACTACGTGGAGTAGAGCAGCATTTTCTTAAAACCGTTTACCACGTTTCCTCCACACAATACTATTCTGCCGTGTATACGTATATACAAGACAGGAAATGGACACGCGCCCCTATTCTACCGATTTGACCTTACAGGCACATTCTCGTTGGCCGATTATCGTGCTCTCTTCCATTGTATTCTTAGGACAGCGCGGGCCCTGCTGTCGACTCATGAAGACAACGTCAGTCTCAGCGGGGAGAGAGTATCCACCATGAAGACCCTCACTCGTCTTCATGCGCTGCCTCGTGCTCTGCGCATGGACTCTATGTTGGGCCCACGCTTATATATGAGGCCAAATATCTCGAGCCTGCGTGCGAAAATCTAGAGTCCCCGTGGTGAGCCGTTCATATACCCCGAAATTGCATGTTAGTGCACCATGCCAAAGAAAGACAAATATGTATTACACTAACTCTCTCAATAGATAAATTTTTTTCCACTACACCTTATCCATTCTTCCAACCATAAGACGCTCCCAAAGATCCTTTTTTTTTTATTTCTATATTGTATTATGTATTCGAGAGGATAATCTCCCTCGTGTCAATGTTGAATATGAAAATTCAATTACTCCTTTGTATCATTTCAAAAATTTATTTCTCCATTCTCCAATTTCACAAAGACCTGACAATTCCAAGAGTGTTCACTAATCCACAGCAGTCACACGGTGATGTATACAAATATGTTGGAGCGGGTGATCTACAATTCCCAGATGTGGGAGATTTTTTTTTTAAGTGATATAAGTATACGTATACGTATACCTACCTAGACCGGAAGATTCAGGTTGGCAAGACATATTCAAAAGCAATCAAAATGTATTCATGAGAGCGACATGCATGCAAATTCGTCCCTCGTCGGGATTTATCATCATTCACCAATGATCAATCACCCGAAACCGTGGTTGCAGTTGGTACAGTAAAGATTGTTTATAAAACCGTTAAAGTGCGTTACATATTTCCGTAACAACTACATACACAATTTTAAAAAATGAAGCTGATGCTCCATAACAAATATATATATATATATATATATATATACATATATTCATACCGGAACCAATATATTACTATATAAATCGGGTGCTTAGTCACGACGTGTGTTTTACATATCATCGTTGACACACTAAATCCCTTTAATCCTCAATACTGCACGCACGATATAAGACACATTGTGCGTGTGTGTTTCAACCGAAAAAGACTTCGTCGCATTCTTCTAATGCCCTCTCTATAAACGCAATCATATACTATTTACAAATAAGCACCCACATATTGTCTAAATGTATCACTGTAAGATGAAGTATTGTAAAACATCGATCAAATGTATCATCAAAAAATTAAAATCAACAGCGTGATGGAACGATAAAAACTGTAATCATGTCAGGAATTCGATCGAAATTTATCGGGTGATAATTTGTCTATACTCATATATTATTTTTTTTTTTTTTTTTTATATATATTGTTCAATAGGTGACTTGAAAGATCCAGAAATAGACATTTGACGAATTTAATGTTTCATTTTATTATTTTGTATGTTTTGCCAACGACGACAGTGTCTGTGATAAATCAAGTTAGCACAGTCTAATTTTGTCTACGCATGAGCCATCTAACTGCGATATGTTTATATATTTAAAAAAATATGTAAAAGACACGATCGCTTCTCTGCCATAAGATTAACCATTGAGAAATTCGTTTTTACGTATATTTCATCTACACGTGGAAGAGGGGAGATGAAACAAAAAAAGAAGAGCGAGATTGATTCTAGTTGTATGAGCAAATGGAAAAAAATATTGTCCGATAGAGAAAAAAGACTGAGAAAGACAAAGAAGCCGATGAAGTGTGTCTTTCTTTAAATAAACACACGCTATTTTTGTAATGGACATACATAAATCTCATCTCAACGACACTACTAATTAGTTTTTGAAAGTTTCCACATTCAACATACATATCTAAATTCCAATGGTTATTCGAGTTTGCGTCAGTATTTTTATAGCTCAGTTACCTCACTTTGTGAAAAAAAAAAAGATGAAATAATAATATCCTCATTATGCCCACACTCAATAAAATATTGAATAAGTCATCGAAATCTCCAAAGTAGTAGAGAATATTTCATTTTGCATTCCTTTCATTTCCTCTAATAGAACAATTATTATAAAATAATTTATATCGAATTGTTCATTCCAAATATTGATTGATTGGAAAAAAAAGACATAGATCAAAGAAATTTTAATCGCTCTCGACTATGACACATTTCTTTTCATTATCATTGTTGTTATTACTTTTCGCTTGGTATTTTTCATCCTCTACTATGACGGTCTGAAACTATCGCCTTCTTTCTCTGTCTCGTGCGATGACAACTCAGCTTCGTTAAGAGGATCAGCCGTGGCGTGCTGCGACTACTAACAAACGCTAAATAGAACACACGGTGTGTGCACAAATACATATATATATATATATATATAGTCCAAAGAAATAATAAATTTTGTGACCAGCACAAACACAATGGTTGTTTCCAATGTATACATAAATAAAAAAAAACTGTTAAAGTCGATGCGCTGCATGAAATGGTGTTGAAATGTGGGTGCAAATTTATATGGTGTATACGTAGAAAAAAGAGCACATATACATGTATATCAGTGCATTGAATACATATGAAAAGAACCGCGTGTACAGTAAAATGGAGAGGAACGTGCGAGCACGTTAGAACCACAGGGTGTCAAAGGGATGTTTTCCTGCTCCGTTCTGTTATACATATATGTATAACATACGTACATATATATATATATATATATAAAACGAAACACTCCATTCGTGCCAAAAGAGGGATGAGAGGTGATGGGGGGTATGCGTTGAGCGTCGAGAGAAATGAGGGACATACCATAATATAATGTCGAGTAACATAGAGAGGGAGGGAGACAGGGGATGTTAAGTTGTCCGACAGATGTCTCACAACGTGAATCCACCGTCTAAATACCCGTTGCCCCTACTGCTACTGCTACACTACTATACAAAACGTATTCTTGCTTTACAAAATAAATCCAATTTTGCCTATTGCCAATGATCCCTTTTTGCAGTTACTGCATCTCGCTATGTACGCACACTGAATTGCAATTAATGTCCAATATCAAGCTTTCACCTCATATCAGCTGCCATCATGAAATTATTGCGGTCTATAAGATAGTGAAAGCATCAATTATCGGGCATAAAAATGGAATCAATAATAAACAAAATAATGAGAAGGGATAGTGAAAAAAATACAGAGAGAAATAGAAAGTAGATATAGTAGCTATTAGAAAATGAAATGAAACGTAAACGTGCCAATGGCAAATTTTAATAAGAGAACCTTTTCTTGTGTACTGAATAAAATAAATATGGATGTTGAGGATTTCCGTAACTAATTTCTCATCATAGATTTGGGCCATTGCTAGTCTCAAATATTGCTGATTTATTGTTGATTCCATAGAAAAGGGGATAGTGAAGTTTATGGCGCGTAAGACATTCAAATTGAGTCATAAAAAAAGTAAGATTAACACTTTGTAAAAATGACCAAATAGGTTTTGTGTGATGAGAGCGCTGCAACGCGCGCGCGCGCGCGATGCACACCAATGGTTTCTCTTTTTTTTTCCTTGTGGGAGGAACAAGTCATTAAAGTAACTTTATTCACACTTCATCCAGAACGAAAAATCATTTCTGTAACGATGTTAGAATTCCGTTAAAGTCATTCAAGAATCACAACTTTGTATAAATCATGTGAATTTAATGGGCATTAAGATAAAACAAAAAGCTTTTTTATGTATCCTGAATGCATTCCTAAAAATAATTTCCCAGTGAAAGAGGGGCACAAACTGGCCCATTAGTTATTCAGACTTTGTAAGTGAAAATATTCTAGTTTAAATTTGTTCATGGATGTGACTACAATATTGATTCCTTTTAGAAAATACGGTAGGAAGGAAAGAAATTTATTTTTGTTTCTGACAAATATCTATTGACTTGAAAATAAAAGTGCGATAACTATGTATCATTGGCGTGAACATTTTCTTCTTTGAATTCATGTGTCAAGTCTTGTTAGTTTATTCTTTCATATATCTAACTAGTAAAAAGCGTAACATGAGTCGCGTGTCTTGTCCATTCCACTCTCTATTCGAACCCGATTTTTTTTGTATTAACCATAGGTACACCCATTGGTCGATGCACGTGTCGAGCATCAGTATCCCCTTGTGCGCATTTTCAAATATACAACATCTATATAAATATTGATTGTGCTTCTTGTCTGACTATATTAAAAACAATTTAATTCTGCTTTGTGTAATCTTTCATATTGGACTGACAAGGCTAAGATTTATTTCTTAGTAGAAGGAAAATGTTTTTGCAACGCATATTTTCAAGTATATATACATAAATTCCATATCCTGATTTGACAACAGAACAGAAATATATAAGTACTTCTACACTCATCCCCTCCGGTCGTCGCGCCATTTCCCACCCTTCTTTTCAGTATTACGTTGTCGAGTCATGTCCACGTCGACGTCGACGTTGTCATTAAACTCCTCGTTACCGGGGCTTGCCGAGTATGCCTGTGTCAACCTAACTTGCTCTGCACGGGTTTGTGGACCGAAAACCCCCTTCCTGCATTCGCACCCATTTCACCCCCCGTGACGTTGCCACCCGTAATCCCGCCATTCTCTCGCTCGACTTCCATCCCACATTTCAACTGGTGATTGGTTACATTACTGATACGCGCGTCTCTCGTGTCATAGTGGTGCTGTTACTGCAATCGTGGTGAACTCGCACCGCTCACACCTTTGACGAGAAAACAATTCGTCGCAATCGTATATATGTATACAACTTTGCTTGCATATATATTTGTGGGTTTGTATCTCTATCTCAACACCGTTATCGAAACCACCAAGATTACTTGACATCATATTTCTTGAATATCGTTTTTTCTCCTCATATTTGATACCAATATTCGAGTTCAATGACCAAATATAATACTGACACATGATCGAGAATAAAAGAAAAGGGGATGAAACAAGAATAAGAATAAGTGATAATTCTTCGTATTTAATTTAGTTACAATTTTGACTCAATGATTAACTTGAAATTGTTTATATGTGGGTGCACATATACACGAAACCCTTGCAATAATTTGTATTACATGTTGACAAACTGCGAGAAGGGTTGATTGCTGTCAGTACACGGCGGGGTATCAATGATCTGAGGGTTGTGAATACATATATTTATGTATGCATATGCACATATTTACATGTATGTATGTATGTATGTATGTATATACATCCAACCCTCTTACGAGTATATACATATGAATTTGATGGGAACTATATGACTGATCCGGATGTCACCATTTGTATGAACAGACGACTTTCTCTTGTATGTTTTTGAATGTTAGGACCCCAACAAATGAATACACTTTTACATTCTATTATTCGCGTCGATTCAGATTTTTGACAAATATCCATTTTTCCAACGAGTGAAACTCGCTGAATTTCCCTTCTAAATAAAAAGTTAATAAAATGACATAGGTGCCTCTCTTTTCTCATCTCATTATAGACTAAACTTTTTCACATGTCCACTCGTTGCCCTCTTATTTATTTTCTGCCATTTGTTCTTTTGGTCTCTCTTCACCCTCCTGTCCGTTGTCTCGTATGAAACAGGAAGCTCCGGCATCGAACCATTGTTACAGTCTACATCCGAGAAGAAGTGTGTACTCGTCGTTATATATGGTCAGCCTGTCCTCTTTACTCACGTACAAGCCCTTGTGTTATATTCGTCAAATGAAAAATACAGGCTAGGAACTAAACTAAAGGCTACCACAGTTGGCTACAATGCCACATAGGAAAAGAAATACTTCATTCAGTCCAATTTTCAAATTTTCAAAAATGTTGCACAAATTCTAATTCAAAAATGGTATAATAGAATGAAAAAAAAATTAAATTCAACCCCAATCTCCAATGTTGCGATAAAAAAAATGTTCCAGCCACGCAGTCATTCCCCGTTCCCAATTGATATGGACTATGTGGAATATACATAGATAAAAAAAAAAGATGATGGGTGTATAACAAATATAATAGTCGTTATGGAGTATTGAACGACAGACGTCCAAAATAAAGCAGAAACGTTATCGCAATGCACAAACGAAGCAAGACAAAGATGATGATAATGTATATATGTATATATATATATATATATTGGGGTACGATGTACATTTATGAAGTACTGGTCACGTGTCAACACTGATACAATGATACAGCGATATCATTTTCTGTCCATGGAGATCGGGGTTGAACACACGTGTCGCGCGACATGAAGTCCGAGGACTCTAGTTTATTATTGGTGCTACCCTAAAAACATAGCGACGTCTCATCAAACGATTCATCGCCTGATCATAATCACATTTAGCTTCTGCCATTCATATAGAAATCACGTATGACTTACTCATTTTCACGTTATCAAATACGTATATTTCAATTTAACACGGAACACTCTGACGAGAAGAAAGAAACAACGCACAATATATCCAGAATCGGATGAAAGTTTGTAAAAAAATTCGCATCATCGAAATATCGATAGTGGAAACCGTGATGATGTAGTCACACACAACTTTTCATAAACTTGCGATGAGGCGTGTCATAAATTTGCAAAATTTATGGTTTCACATTGACTGTTGTAGCTTCTATATATTCCACAATATGAATGCATAAATTTGAAAGTGATTTGATGTTGAGGTTACATGGAATAACCTGAAATTGCATGTATATTTGCCTCACCACTTCTAGTTACTTCATTATTGCCACAAAACAGCATAAACACTGAATAAATGTTTACTGCTGTTTGCCTCTACACCCAAGCATTCGAAGCGAGTGACTATATAGCCACTAGGTTATTGTCCCCTTTTCCAAACTTTCAGTGTCACAGTGACCATCTTGGGGAAAGTGGCGATCCATGGATTATATCGTCGCTTCCACATTTATGACTCTGAAAAATAAACAGACAATATATGTTATGTAGAGAAATGCTAATATTATGAAAGTGCAGTTCGTCCTGTACTCGTAAAATGTTTGGTATCAATTGTTGCACACCTCAACAAATTTCCGTAAATTTAGTGATTTACGATTTATTGTGTTCATCGTGATGGAACAACATTGGGTGGAATATTCAAAAGAATGGTGGCCGCAAATTTCGGAAACATTACGCATTAGAAAATATCTACAATTCAGAACTAGAGAAAGCTTATTCTCTATTTGAGCATTTACATTTTATCCATGTAAGAATTTTGGAGGACAAAGCTTTTCATCTTCGAATAAAAGATAGTAATTGTTCATGAAATTCCGATAATGATAGGTACAAGTTCAAGTAGATTGATGAATGCATTACTTGAAGAATCCCACGCAACAACACTGCCACCCGCATCTTGACATCCGTTCGGCGTTCTGTATGGTGTTGGTCGTGTGAGTCTTTAGCAATATAATTTACTTAATCGCATCGAAATAACGGAAGCACATTGGATGACATATTATTGCCCCACAGTAACCATTGAACCACGGGCAGTATGTGCACTATTTATATATTTTGACGAGGTCCACGGGTATATTGTTGTGAATTGTTCGATATTCAAAGACTCACTGACGCTCCAAATCAAGACGATTTATTTGTTCACTCGATGAATTGAGATCTTTAGTAGTTAAGTGTGCCCCTATGTCCAAACAGTAGCCAAACACAATTCCTCCTAAACTTGACGGGGAATTCACTCGTATTTATTTTAAATTATTCCAAAAATATAAAGAAAAGTTGTGGCTTCACGAGGCTTCTGTGAGAATGGAAATTTCGATATTAGTTACGCTTTTAATACCAACAGACTTACATTTGTATACCAACAGCTTCCGTCAATTCTCAATGTCTCCTCTATGCACTTGGATATCATTATTCTTTTAAATTCATCTTCGCACTAAATCAATCAAGTATTGTATCTCTCATCATTTTATTATACCAATTTACTGTACTCACTGTGTATTCTATTTTTTTTTATTCGAAGGAAAAACAGAAATGACCTACGCTTAGATATTCCTTCTGCCGCGATGATCATTCATTTTCATTTATTATACAGAAAGTGAATATATTTACATGGAAGAATTTTTTTTCTCCATACCTCATTGTCCGCAGTATGCAGTGATTGAATTAAAGACAATGGTGTGACAGTTTGAAATAGCAAACAGAACAACTCCTTTGATTGATTTGACGTATGACCAATCGTGTAAAATTCTACTGAAAATTGTCATGGTATTGACGATCGACTAACCCAAATCCTACGTTTGTTAAACCATAACTGCGGCTACACTATGTCTTCTTCTTAATTTTTTTACTTCGAAATTTTCTCTCGCACTCCCAAAGTCCGCACGCCATACCATCGTTACTTGTTATATACATATATATTGTTCATGTTGGCTTTCCACAGAACCATTAGATATATAAAGCATCGGACAATGTGTCCAGGGGTCCTCCACTGAAATCGGACTACCGATTTCGATTTGAATTTGGTGTCTCAGATACTTTGGGGCACCCAACCAGTAGCTAATACCTGATTTTTCCATGACCATTTAATGATTTACTACTTGTAGATGGTTGACTGGCATCTCGACCAACTGACTGACTGACTGCAGACAAGATTCATCCTCTCTGCTGTGCGAACAAGCGCGCGCGCGCACGTTCTACTACATAAATTTACGGTGAAATTTAAAAATGGTCCGAGGAGAAATTTTTCCACCAGTACGAGCGAGATGTTATGTGGATGGTTTTTCTGCTAAACTAGCAGCAGTCACTTGACCTTTCTCTTATTTTGCTCAATAATTTACCATTCACTTCTCGTTCCAACTTCTTCTTCTCCTATCCTATCTCATGGTTGTTGTATTTCTTCATCTTTTTCATCTCGTCAAAACTCAAACCACCCATCGAGGCTTGCCACAACAATTTCCAGTATTCACGATGTAGGTTACTAAGGTGAACTCCACAGGATTTTACCTACTGCTTCACTGCCCTACTATAAATCACGTCGCCATTCAATTTTTTTCTCGTGTTTGTATTATAGCAATTTAGATTTTTGTGTATTTTTCGAAAGCTACCGTTTGCCAACACGCTGTGCAAATTGAAAGTTAATATTTGAGAGAACAAGTGAGAGAGCGAGAGTCTGACAAACAGACAAACAGACAGACAGAAAAAAATGTGATAGTAGGAGTAAGAGAAGGATTGTGAATCAGAACTTTTTTGTAGTTGAGCGAACATTTTCTCGTTGATAAATTAATATATATTCATCTATATGTATACTGCATATTCAATATATTATTCTAAGTAACCTTTCTCTAACATTGACGGAATCAATTTTTTTAATGCCTCAACTGCTCTTGAATTCTTGAATATATCCATTTTTGTTGTTCCAATTTTCAGACAATCATCCAAACTTTCAACATCTGAATCATCGGCAATCATTCGCGGATAAAATATTAAGCCCGCCATTATTGCATAAATTCGTCTTTTCAACATTGACTGTTTGATATCGGCCATGGACGGTGGTTTTGTTGTGCAACAGAGATTACTCATGGTAGTTGAAAGAATATCCAAATATGTTTGTAGAAAATAATCGTCATAGTCCACTTTCAAATCAACTTCAGGACAGGTATTGAGGAAATATATCAAATCAACCGCTGGAGATGACCAAACTGTCATTTGATAATCGAGCTGAGGGAACAAAATAAATGACATTGCATGAAGTACTCTACTGTATAGAGGCATATTATCATATTTTTTGCATGTATTGTTAATCCACACGCATCTTCTTACTCACCAATCTTACTTCCAGAGATTCACCATCTTTATTTTGTCGAAACATGAAATTTGTTATCCAACAGTCACCATGATTCAATACACAAAATTCATTTTCGTCATATTCCATAACTGTTAACATTCTTTGGCGTTGCGTGGCAAGTAAGTTTTTTAATTTCCATGATGCGCGAAGTGCCCATGGTTCACGCCAATTCGAAATTCTATCAGCTATTTGTTGTATAATAAAATCCAAGAAATTATACATTCCTTCACTATTCGCTTCAGATACTGGTCGTGGTTTAAAATGTTGTAGATATCCAGGTTGCTATAATAAACAATGTTTTTTCTTTTTTTTTCTCTTTCACTATCTCGTATCATCATGTATTACTCATCTATAGTCACCATACTTATGGACAATGGTGAAAATGGAAAAATATCAGATTAATGTGTAATATTTTGCCACTAATACCTGTTCATTGAGGGCGACTGAAGCAGCATGAAAATGTGCAATGGCACCGATAGCTTTCAGCATATGACTTTTTGGTAAGCCACGTTGTCGACACATATTCTCAAATCCGATTGGTGATAAGTCTTCTAATATTATAGTGGGTGGGCACGTAGAGCCGCAAAAAAATCGTGGCGCTATTTGTTGGCCCATCAAACGTTCCATTATGGGTAGAATGTTTTCAAATACTGTCAATTCAACACGAAATATATCATTTTCCCGAATATAATCTAAACTGAATCCTGGTTGTGGCTCCTCCTTCAATATTAAATGTAAAATTTTTTCCATCCGCTTTATGGAATCGCCAATTTTTTCACAGCAGGTGTAATGCAATGAGAATTTCCATAGCTGGCTCAAAAAATTTTGTCCTTTCGTGCACGCCAATCGTTTATTTACCATTATTACATCCTCGATCGTATTGTTATTAGAGTTTTCCCGAAGAATTTTTTCAAGTATAATATTCGCCCAATCAATATTCTCAAACACCATTATATCCTGAATAAAAAATAATGAGTAAATTATTGAGCGAAATGTATTCTCTTGTCTGTCCTGTCGTCATTCAAATGTCATTACAGAGAAATTTATATGTGATTGACGCACATCCGCCTTATCTTTAACGTCTGCGTCGCGGTTATCGGGCGACTGTACTACAAATATTTAACAAGTTTGCGGAGTATAAATATTTCATGACCATAATTGATATCTACCCCGAAATATTTTTCCATCCATATAATACATCACGAAATATTCGTTCTCATGCAAACGTATGAGAATTCATATGTGCACACATTGTCTCAGATTATATCCCCACTCAATGAACATCAAAATATAACAATACAACGTACGATGCATGAATATATTGTACAAACATTTGCGAATGTTACTCGAAAAAATTGTTATGCGAATCGCTCAAACAAATACGCATATTAAGAATTCATGTAAATACTGATTAGGATACACAAATATTATATTCGTATATATATTTCAAATTGAACAATATACCTTTTCAATTATGTTGTCGATGGTAGACGGCAACTGTTCAAAGAGCTGATTAGCTGATATCGACGCGGTGTTCATAGTTACATGAAAAATGTTTCAACTAATATAACTCTTGATGACTGGCATTTACAAACTAATGCTACGAATGATCTTCAAAGACGCAACCGCTTTATACATATATTTTCATCCCCCACCCATCAATGAATCAACCACCAATAAAAAACGATCACATATCGAATTGATCCATATTTATCATTCATATATATATATATTTTCATCTTAACAAAGGTACACTCCTAAAACATTTATGTGCAGCCAGACATATTTTCATACGCATCTGTATTTTCTAAACGAAAGACGTCATTATTATCATCGCAATAGTTATAATATATAAACATTTGTTGAACTTTAGTCCAACTTAATCTAGATAGCATTTGGCATCCATAAGTGGAACAATTTCCATCAAGGTCTCAATCGTCGACGGATGACGGAAAGCCTCCATGTTCCAACAACTTTTCTCCAATATATCTTCAATTGTTTCACACTTACCACCAGCCACGAGCTTTGAATTAAATATAAGGCCACATTTTACTGCAAATGCTCGACGTTCGTGCATTGACCTCTTGAGCTCTTCCATCGTTGGCGGCCGTGTTCTACATCCCAAATTTTGCATTGTCGCAATTAAGGTATTGACATAGTGCTCAAGAAAATAATCGTCTCGCTTACATTTTATTCTCAATTCTGGGCAGACACTCAAAAAAAATAATAAATCAATTGCTGGTGATGACCAAACGCTTAATTGAAAATCAATCTAAAAAATCAGTTATAAACACATATATTTTTTTTGTTTTTTTTTTTCCATAACAATTCATTAAAATCATATCAGAATTGTTACTCACTAAACGGACATCGTTTGGTTCTCCACACTCGTTTTCATTGAACATAATATTATTAAACCAACAATCACCATGATTTAATACACAAAACTCGTCTACATCGTATTTTGTTACAGTTGAAAGTTTGTGTGAAATTTGCTCGGCCAATTTCTCAAATTTTGGTGCTATTCGTACGCACTCCGCATTCGGTAAGTCGCCAATAACTACGCCAATAGTACGTGTGCAAAATTCAATATTTTTCAGTATATTTTTATGAGTTTTCTCCGACAGGTCATATCGATTGAACCGTGGTAGGATTCCTGGTTCCTACAATGACAAAAAAAATTGTTGCATTTCATTTTTTATATCGTTTCACAATGACGAGAAAAAAAAACGTATAGTTCAATAAGATGTCCCACAACGGTGATGTGAAACAGTGACTATAATGCCTACCAGTTCATTTAGAGCCACTGAGCCTGCATGAAATTTTGCCAAGATCTCGATTACCATTAGTGTGTGAGACAGTGATAAACCCAATCTACAATCTTTTACTTTGAAACCTTTGTTTGACAAATTTTCCATTATAATAATTGATTTGCTCGTCGATCTATAAATCAACTCAGGAGAAATTTGTTTCTTAATCAAACTCTCAATTTTTGGGATGACATTTTTCAGAATATTAATTTCCGTTTCAAACAATCTTGACTCTCGTACTCGTTCTGAGGATAATTCTCCTAATGGTACTTCTTTCAATATTAAATATATGCATTTCTCCTTTCTTTCACGAGTTGCATCATCAATGCATGTATATTTTACGGAGAATTTTATAATGTTACTGTTGAAATTAAGAGTTTTTTCCACTTGGATATCAGTCTGTTCCATCAATTCCACATCTTGAATGGTAGTTTCATTACTTCCTACTATTCTCCGCAAAAATGTTCTCAAAGAGATATGTTTCGAGCCAATAGTCGTTGAAACCATTTCACCTCACAGGATCCTATAAATTGATCATGAATATTTGACAATTTCATTCGCGATGTATCCACTATGATTTTAAATAATAACTTTCTGCGGAGTCACATCGCCATCTACTGTTATCGCACTTTTTCAACGCTCAACTACCCTTGTATGACGCATTTGTTGATTTTGTTGATATGATTAGCACTTTTGAATCTACACTAACGATTCATATTTCAACAGTGAATTCTGCTGATCGATAGGATACTGAGAAGCCGTGTGTCCGCCGTGACATGTTACATTTATACATATATACTCAAACTCGCGCGATAGACACGTAAATTCTATATCGCAATGAATGTGTCCTGGATGAAGGTTAGACGTAGACTGTTATTCGGTGAAATTGAAATTGGTTATTGGGCTGCTTTACTCTGAATGAATATGCAGTATGAATGCGCGGATAAATGGAATATATATTCAAATATAAAGACGAATCCAAACTCTCAACGATCTTCATAAATTTATATGTATATTATATATGAAGTATACTTGGCACTGTACGGCACGGTATGGATATACGTCAACGCTGAATAAAGCAAATAAAATCTAGTGAAATCACATCTGATAACAATATTCAAAAAATATATTTACCCATAAAATATCGTCGCTTGCAATCGCGATAATGTCAACGTGAAAATGCTTCAACCATATTCTCGAGTCCACCCAGTTACTAATTATTATTATGACATCATGAAAATTGATAAAGCTAGAAAAATGGAACACCTATAGACGTGTCGTATGCTAGTCGGCAAGACGTACAATATAATAAAATACGTTGACGTATTAGCATTGGAGAAAAAATTCTCCTGTCGGTTCACAGAGGAACTTGGGCGACGCAGAACATGACGTTGCATGCTTATATTCAAACTCGCAATATTACGTCTATGCCATCTACAGGCGATCCGTTGCGGTAGCTTCTGCAAACGATGCATGGTTCACCACATCTGCTATGCGCTTATACCTCAAATGCCCAATAAAATTACATTTTTCCATCTCTCCCCTTTCTCCTTTCATATTTTTTCATTCTTTTTTTCTTTTTTTCATCTGTAGTCGTACCTATCCCGAACTTCCCACCACCACTTTGTACATTGTGACCTCTATAAAACTATACGACCCTGTGCAGCTTTGGTCACTTCCTTGTTCCATATGGACTCTCAATCCAAAACTTCTGTATATTGTCTCTTTTCTCATCCATATTTCTTCCGTAACAAAAAAAAAAAAAACAAAAGAAAAAACACAAAATAGACTTATATGTTTTAGAGAGGGCATTGAAATTTGAGAGATGAATTTCGTGGTGATGTTGCGCATATTATATCGGGTATTTGGATGCACAAAAAGTTTTGACATCATTTACTTGAGAGTGGACGCAAAAATATCTTAATCAGTGATCAGTACTGTAGAGGATTGTCGCGATCTCCACTATTTTCGCTCAGAGCCATTCATCAGGACAGTGGGTATACTCTGCAGGATGATAATGTATAAAGGGGTCCGAGAACTAGACGGTTGATCACAAATAAACACGATGTACAATGTAGATGGACAGTAAATGAGTATGAGTGGATAAATAAACAGGCTTGAAATATAGTAATGCGATCTCGAGAATTACGTTCAGAAGACTCCCCTCCATGTTGGTACATGTTTCATTTCTTTGTCCATTATCCCACAGTTGTTGATGAGCTACAAGTATAATTGAATTTTCTCACATGCCACATAATTCACAAGCTTTTACCTAATATTCGTTGAGAACCGAGACAACCTCAGCAACATATCTGTGAATAGCACAGAGGCCCCATGCAAACCGTATGTTAAAAAATATGAAAAAAAAAACCACAGTCGAGGTGACAAAGCTCGCGCCTTTGGCGATTGTTTCCATAATTTTCACTCTTTATTATAAATATATTTTTCAAGAGTAGAAAAATGGGAAGGTCGGAGTGATTGATCGATAGAATTGACATATTGAACTCCGAAATTCTCTTCCCCTTGGCATTCAGTTAAAGCCTCTCAGATAGTTCATGTATAATCAAAAATACGACAAATTATACGACAAATTATGCCCCACCCACAAACATACACACACTCAGTATTTTTTGAGATAAATAAATATTGATACAAATATTCCGACTTTACCGATACAATACAGCGGAAAAATAAATGATAGTTCATCATTGGAATTTATACAACATAATAAGTTTGAAAACATTACTATTTCATATGAATATTATTGTTACACTGGTACAAAGTCCAAAGAGACGATAGCAAACACAGTGGAATTTACGAAATAAATAAAAGAATAAATAAGGCGTAGAGACACCATTTAACGCTTATAGATTAAGCTTCTATATACCGTGGACTCTATTATATTGACGCGATACGGTGATCATTAATTGTGAAACATCATTACAAACATCTGATGAAGTTCATTGATATTTGGAGGGACACCTGTATTCCCGAATGATCGTGTTCATGTTGCGTGTTTGCACCATGGTGACTGAATTGATCGGGTTTTCCATAAAAATCTCAAATACAAGTAGGATGATTATAATATAAAACACTTCGTATAATCTTGTGCTCTAAAGTACCATTGCATGTATAGTAAATGATGGTTCTACGAGGAAAATGTGTGAATATACTTTTCGTATTATGCACTCAAGTGACATACGGTGAATTATATGTACAGTCGTTAAAATTATAGGATTGAAAGATTTGAGGATAATCCTGGGCAACAAATGCATTTATGTACTGTAAACAAGGGAGGGCATTGATTGCAATGTTGTGTTGAGAACATGAGCCTATGAATTGCGTATGAAATAAACAGAGTTTAGTAAAAATATATGAATTTAAAGTAGAGAGGGTTACCGCACATGGAGTAACGGGCAAACAACACATCTATAGTCAAGGTAATAGTGCGGGCATGCTGTGCTTTTGAAAAAATTCCCAGTGTATTATTTGTAACGTTGGTATAAGATAAGGGGCGCGAGCACGCGTCTGCGTAAGTTGCCATACACTTTTACATCTACAACAGCGTCCTTAAAAATATGTATACCATGATTCAGTCAGTACATACTTATGGAGAATAATAAAAATATAAAACGACAAGATAAAAAAAAATGTACCGCAAAAATGTGAAATGTATGATCGAGTTGGTTGGTTGGTGCCCTCTCTCCATTTCAACACATGTATTTCAATTTGTATTTTTTTGAATTAAATACACATGAAATGTGTTCAATTGATGTTCGTGCTATTTTCGTCGTTTTAATCTACTAATAAATCATCGTTGAAAATAAAATCAACAATTCTTTCTTTCGTTGTCATTCTTTGCATTACGTGTTATGAAATTAACTCTTCTATAGATTTATTACCTGTTGGCAGACTCGTGAGCTCCTAGGAGGTGTAAAATACGAAATTACTGGGGAGGGCCATTATTTTAAGCTAAAAATTTTATTATATTTTTGTACAAGATAATCAATACAATCGACTTTATGAGATGTTTGGGGACAAACGTAGAATTTGTCCACAAATTTAAATGGTTCGGTTATCCACATTTCTCTCTTTTCTCCAAATAATTTTCATCCAGGGACTGGGTATTACGACGGAGAGAAAAATAGAGAAGAAGAGAGTGAAAGCTTCAACTCTCCAATTTATTGTCGTCGGTCATATTTCTTCCTATTACTCTCGTCTATATACACTAGCCTCACCACAACTACAAAGCCACATTTGTACGTAACCTTACGATAGTCACTGGGAAATAAATGACACTTTCAGAGGATTTTACTTGAAGAATTGCGGTTTCGCACGAGAAACAAAATTTATATCCATACACCGGATGAACAGGATTTTAGATATTTTTTTCAAATTAATATACAGTATGTATCTTTTCCAAAGATATTTCTTATTTCAACATTCAATAAAACGTATCTTTTTCTATGGAAAAACTTTGGAGGGAAGAAAAAAATGGTCGGATTTTTTCGTAGATGGGCTGAAGGGCTGTCAACAAGAAATCTGACTCTTTCACTTTAATTTAAGCAAATTTATTGGACGTTCCTTTACCTTTTTTTTTTCTCTCTACACCCAACGATATTTCTCACACGAATATCGAAACATATCCTGCGAGTGGAAAAAGATGGACGCAACATCTGCACACAGCAATATAACTTTTTTTTCTATAACAACTCGGAAAATTTTTTTAATCGAAAAATACAACCTCACTTTCCTCTTGAATGCAAAAAAAAAACTTTTTCAGTTTTTGCAATGCAGCACATTTAGGGATATTCCAAAACCTCTTCCATTTTTTGTGACGGAACACCTCCACTTTGTTCCTTTTCTCAGGAGATTTTCTTAGAAAATCAAAAAAACTAACAAATAAAGCCGATACAATAGCTCTTAAATATGATGTGTGTGTTTGAGTGTGTACCCTAGAAGCGAAACAGAAAAAAAAAATTGACTATTGAGTCCTTTTGAGATAACAGACATTTTTATGACGTATCCCGGCAACAAGATGTATTTTCCTTATACCAGGGTTAAACTTTTTTGCATAAAACCGTACGTCATAGACCAAAAAATGTCGTTTTTGCCCCTCGTGCAATACAATATAAAACTGGCTTCATGAAAATCGAGAAAGATAATAAAGAGTCTCTAATGATTTCTTTGTTTCCTCAACGCTATATCGCCAACTATTCGAATTATGAAAGGTCGTATCAAGAAGAGAAATCACCACAAACATAGAAAACACACAATGAGATTTAGGTAAAAGTCTGAGAAATGTATATACCCCTACATATATAAGTACGTGTTAGTATACGTGCAAAGAAAAAGAGAAAACCAAAGAAGTATATATGTAATGAGAGCGAGTGAGGGGAAATGACGCGGTGTGAAAATCACCCGAGGTTTGGGGGATCTCGAGGGGTTGGCTTTGGCATCTCGTTACAGCGGTTGGCTCTAGGGGGTGATGGTGCGGCCAAACCCGCGGGGCAGAAGGCGGATTATAGTACTGGAAGAGATGAGGGAAAGAGTGAGTGCGGAAAAAAAGAAAGAGAAAGGACAAATCTCTATATAGAAAGCAACCATAGTTGACTACCGTGTTTTTCGCCGATTGAATCAATTAAAGTATATATACGGAAAAACTCTGGGGAACGAACAAAAAATAATCTAGACGTCGACTATATATCTAGACCCAAATTACAGATACATATATACACATATATATCTGTATGTATATTTATAAAAACTCGCACTATTTTGTCACAATATTTTTTCACGATATCAATACCTATGTATGAAGATAATATGATATGGGGATTATAATTAATTACTCTGACGATGTCATGGCATACAGCTACTAGTAATCCGACTTTATAGCGTGACGAGTATTAAACTCAAGTAACAGTAACCGATTTAAGCTCACCATCCGGCTTGTTTGCTAAATTATATCATGACAGTATACATACACATATATACGCTTGTGCAACTATTTGCAGTAGTATGAGGCAATAATACAATTTTTTCTTTATTTTCATTTCATCATTGTGTTCATGAGCACGTATGTGGGTGTATGTGTTTGTCTGTCTGTCTATATAGGTGTATGTAACAATTAGAGAATCCACGAATCAATATGAAATGAAACAATTTAAGATAAAATAAGGAGAAATAAGAGAATTTATATATCTGATATTTGATGCCGGATTTTGTACTGAAATGTTGAAGACAAGTTTACCATCAGCGAACAACATAACCTCATAGTGACAACTTGAAGAAGCAAAGTTGACGGCAAATGCGAAAGACTGATCACTGACTCAGCGAGATTGTCGTGAACTTTGTGACATCATGATGAATTTATAATTGGCAACCACGGATTTCTTTTGGGCGTATTCTGTTATTAACTAAACATATGTCACTCTAATTACTTGTTTTAGTAAAATAAAATGAAGAGTGCTGTGGGAAACAGGCCAAATGAGAATTATTCAATTTGTAATCGATGAATACATAGTATAAAAGGGTTTTTTTTTTATGCATTCTTGTACATTATAATCGTGGGTATGATACTGCTGAGGTTGTGCGTCGAGAAACCTAACAAACGCGATCGAATGTATGTAATCAAGTTAGTAATTCATATAAAACATTGTCAAGGATTATTGTGTCAATTGAAAGTATATGACGTGATAGCGACAAACCTGATTACATAAAAAAATAATGCAATTGTGTATGTGGTTACGAAGCCAATTTTGACCAAAAGTGCACACTATCAATGAAGCCTTGTTTGACATCTCTTTGAATATTCATGAATCAACCATTTTGATACCATAGATCTGCATTATTATGTATATCTATTCATGTGTACACAAATAAGCCGGTTGGACACGAATGAAAGGCTGAAGCTAATATTGATAAAATAGTCTTTGGAATATTTTGAAATTTGATATCTTAATTTTATATAAATACGGATATTATTTCTAATACGTTAGACGAGCATTGTGGTGAGTTCTAAAGGGGCCGCCTTTAATGGCCCGGATGCGAGTGAGCTCCTCCTAAACGTGTTGGGTGTACAAATGCTGTACGAGAGAAAAAAAAAGGAAAAAGAAAAAAAAATATTATACAAGAAGGGCTCACCCAACTTCACGTGATACTGAAAGGTAATTCCCGATTTCAACCCCTTATACAGCGTCGCGATCATATTACACCATCTCGAGAAAAAAACTCCTCATTTTTTATCCTAATGGTTTCAGATGGAAGAAAGGACGTACCGTCAATAATTCCGAAACGCTCACTTCTACGAGCCATTCATAACTCAATTTCTCTTTATATATCATCAATTCAGATCGTAATTGATGAAAAAAGAGAAAAACCTTGCACGAATATCTTTAAACATGGTTAATTCAATGGAATTATTGGAAACAAAAGTCGCGAAATATTCGTCCGTATTTTTAAAAAGACTCAAACGTTTGTACTACGGCGTCGACTGCAAGATCATTGAATTGTTACAAAAATTATGAGTAAGGCCCTCTCGCGTAGTAATTCTAACTGACGAAATTGAATTGCCAGCAAAGAAATTCGGAAGGAATCATTAATACCAATAGAGTATTTAGTTCAAATGTTTTGCCGCAAGGTGACTATCATATGAAATTCATGAAATTAATGATGTTTTTACTGATTTTACAGATACTTTCAATAAAATGAAAATAATTTAATCCAAACAAAATTCAATATTCTTGGATTTTTCAGAGTCACATAATGAAATTGATTATTCACAAATAATGCAAATGATGGTGAATGCCCACACACAATTTCATAGAAGAATGATTATACTCAATGGAGTTCTGGCGATCCAAGTCAACGCATAACAATAAACTAAACTCATAATCAAATTATTCACAAATTTGTTGATGCATCAACTAATAGCATTCACCTCAACACCTCAATGTCATGACGAAAATCGATAAATTTACAAATCGTCATACTCCAGGCATCAATTCAAATCACCTTAACTGTTTTCATCTATACTCAATTCTAGCCTCCAAATATCAACAGTTTGAATTTATGTAATATGTAATAAATGAGTTAGGTTGCGTAAAGCAAGACTTGCAACGAGTCGGCACAAACTCGCTACGCTCATTCTCCATTCACTGACTATACACCTAGGAAATTTTCCAGAACAAAAATATAGACTTATAATATATTAACCTCATACCTTCATCAGGGATCAATACCGTAACAAATGACTCGGCATATCAGTCGCGCCATTGGCATTGCTAGTCGATCGTCGTTCTCTTATTTCAAACGACAAATTCACATATCTCCAAGAAACATGGTTATTGCAGTATGTACTTTTTTATTATTTTTTTCTTCTCTTTATTCTATCACATTGTCGAGTATCCAAAAATGTTTCAATTTAATTAAATATTACTCTACCTCAAATCAGGTTGGTGATTCAATCCCGGCGGTTGATCTTCACGAAAATGCGCCCAGCAACAAAGTCAACATTGCAGAACTTGCGGCCGGAAAAAAAATTATTATTTTTGGTGTACCTGGTGCATTCACCCCTGGATGTTCAAAGGTATCGTTCGAATTCTAAGTGGAAATTCAACAAACGGTCAGAGCCGATGAATGAAGATTTGTCATTTTCAGACTCATCTTCCTGGATACATCCAAAAGGCTGATGAACTAAAGTCAAAGGGGATTGATGAAATTGTGTGTGTCAGTGTTAATGACGCTTTTGTGATGAGTGCTTGGGGAAAAGATCAAGGTGCAGACGGCAAGGTAATCATCTACACCGACAGATATGGAAGGAATACTTATATCGATATTTGATTTGTTGACGCAGGTACGAATGCTCGCTGATACAAATGCAGATTTTGCTAAAGCCATAGACGTGTCTATGAACTTGCCTGTGCTCGGTGGAACTCGGTGCAAGCGCTTCTCAATGGTTGTAGACAATGGTGTTGTCAAAGAGATGAATGTCGAACCAGATAACACCGGACTTAGCTGCTCATTAGCTGACCATATCAATGTTTAGATCCCAAATACAAGAAGCAAAATATTCCTGTGCTCACACAACCTTTTTGTAGTGTTTCTTTGCGAATTAATCATTCATGTTGAGATGTGAGTATAGATTGTGTTAAAATGGTGCAGAGAATTATGAAATCATTGGATCAATTGGTACAATCAACAAAAATAATTAAAGGGAAAATGTCTTAGCAAATGTTTTGTCTTGGATTTCATTGCACTTGTTTAATTGAAAATTTCTACTGTGTATAAAGCCTCGAAGAAGTTATGCATCGTTGCGTCGAAAGCCATTATTCCTTATAATGTACTGGGATGAGCCTGTCAAAGATAAGAGTCCCTTGAATTTTTGTACGTGAGGTGAATAATACGCGCGGATGCGCCATCGTTAACATTCGTCATAGATCTCTATAGTTGCAGTTTACTACAGTTGTTACGGGCAATTCATATACATAGGTACCAAAGAACAAAAAGGTATCACCACACTACAAACTGACATTATAACAATGAATCACATACATTAAATACCATATATTTTCTTCGTCCAAGTTTATCATTATATGACTACGACATTTCGCTTGCATAACTCAATTTACTTAGAATTTGATACATGAAAAAATAATTTCAGATAGTTTTTTATAAGAATGTGTAAAAAAAAGATGTTATGGAGCATGATTACAAGGTACTTCTTGGTCTCTGCCGCATATTTCCGTACCCCTCAATCGAATAAGAAACATTCTCATGCCGGCTGTATATTGATACTTGTTACTGAGTTTTTTTTCTCTCCTGTCGAATATTTTCCATGAGACACAGAGAGTAAGGACTGGTGATGTAAACTGTTGTTATAGTTTATCGCGATTGCTCACTGAGTATATATTCAGAATAACATCCACGTCCTCGTATGTATAAAATAATGTTAGATACAAGGTTCCTAATTCTATCGTTATTCATTTTCTCTCTTCCCTCGGACAATGACATCCTTCGAACATATGTGACAAGGTGACAGGTTTCATTATAATTATATGTCGGCAGGAATTTCATTTTGAGCACTCAGCACTGGAGAGACAGGTAACTCCGCACGCAAATGCCTAGTAAAATCATACGTCATAACTTTCAATGCCACATATCCCCCAGAATCGCCACGTCCTTTGTGAAAAACACCAGCGCCAGCCAAAGGAAAAGGCGGATTAGTTTCCACAGGTTGAATATCCAAAAAAGGAATAGTCGTTTGTGCAGCATCTTTTTCCAAATCCGTCGGCCCGAAATTCAAAAATTCATTTGTTTTCGAATCCGGCTTCGTAGGAACTCCAGCACGCGTAGGTATATCAGGTTTATTCATCACAAACTCCGCTCTAAGGTGGAAAAAAACGAAATTATTTCACGATTATTTGAAATTAATAATGTGAGCATAGTCAAAGATTCACCGTTTTCCGAAGTCATTGAAATCAGTATTATCGTTGCTCAGCCATGTGCTCCTCACTAACGGCTTAATCAATTTTCCTGTAGTGAAATTGAATGGCGTAACACGTATTTCGAAATTCAGATGCGCACCAACCATCCTGAATCTCACACCTGAAATTAATCAATAACGTTGAACAATTGGAATGGTATGGAAGAATGAGGGTTCGATTTTATACATTATCTATATTATATGTTTGAAATTAAGTGGCCCACCAGTGAGGAGATGTTCCGCAGGTGCAGTCAAATCATCCAAATCAATTGCCCGTTTCTCCCACGTGAGCGTATGATAATCGCGTTCATTCAATACACCAACGTCAGTTCTTGTATAGTTATCAACAGGTTTCCATGATTCACTTGAATTATAGATTTCTGCACGTTCCGAGAGTAGGCCTTCTTGAATTTGAATATGTACTATCTGGTTCACTTTAACTAATCTCAATCCAGTTATTACTCTACAAATATAAATCGAATCATGACCACTACAATACCCACGTCGGGCTATTCAATCATTAATGTTTTTTTACTTATTATTTATGACGTCAGAAGTTGTCTCTCGCAAATTGAAAAAACGATCGGAGCTGGAATTGAAATCATCGCAATAACACATGCAATAACTGCAATGCCAAAAGAGCCATCGCCACCAGCTGTCAACTTTAGTTGATGGTCTCGTACACGTTCCTTTCTTACCAAACACTTTTCCATTCTCGTACTCGATATATTCGTACCGACGATCTCTGTTTGTCTGATTTGTTGATATTTCGAATCAAAAATATTGAGAAGAATTAGTAATTCAAGTGAGTCACCTATCACAAGCATATTAACCGGACGATAATTGGCTCACCGACGGACAAATCCACATGTCTGAATCGATATATTGGCAATTGAGTACTTTTCCATTACACCGTCGTTGCTTGGAGCAATACAGGTTGTCGTAACAACCATGAACTTTTGTATAGGAATAATAGCCACAATTTTCCCGACACGTTTTTGACGGATTTAAATCAACCTCATTTACGATGTAGCCTTGGAATAATTGTGTCAATTCAGTGTAAGTTTTACCTAAGAAAACAAAACAATCAATCATTATTGAATGAAATTATTCCTCATCTGACTATTAAATCCTATCATTTTCACCCTCTTCATGTTTAATAGGGTCACATCGCCAAAGATCTCTTGGTGCAAATGCCATTGCAACTTTTACCGCTCGCAGTGACTCTTGAATTCTTGTTTTAAGATTATTATAGGTCTCTTCACGTTCCGCCGTGAAGTTGTTTGTTCCTGCAAATACTGTTGAAGAAAATATATGAGTTAATTCAAAAATATTCCAGTATTACTGTTGAAATGATGATCTCAAATATGCTGTTAAATTGACGGTGTCATTTTTACCCTTTTCGTGTTCGTGAATGACAGTATAGGAAAATTGCATCATTGCGTACCCCCGGAGTTCAGTCAAAACAATTATTTTATACAAATTGTACAACAATTGTTGGGGTGACTGTTTCTCATTACATATTCGAGCCTCAGCTTCCTAGAAATGATTCAATAATATAATTATCTAAGTTGAAAGAAAAACCGAAGCAATAATTCACGAGTGTTCATATTGAATTTGTAGTTCAACTGTTTGAAACAATCATGATGTTTCACCTTGTAGGCTAAAATAAATAAATCCTGCTCGATGATGATGTTAAACATGTGCCGGAGTGCCACTGGCATGGAAACACTTGGATGTTTTAATATAACATCAGCAAATTCCAAGCATTGTGTTATATTTATCGGTTTAATATTGAGCATCACACCATGCAACAATTGCAAGTAGTTGGAATACATTCCATCGATTATATTCATATCTTTTTGCATCATTGCCCATGGCCATAATGACGCCAGCGAATTCAAATACCGTTTACCAGTATTAAGTGCAACATTATTTATTTTCTCGGCATAATCACCATACATTTCAAATATTTCTCTATATGTCTGAGTTATATCTCTACCCTCACGTTGACTGGCAGAATGATCATTGAGTTCCATTAGATCATAACGCAATTTATCGATGACCGAAAAGTCATCTTCTACTGCCAATGTTGAAGATACAATGAGTAAAAATATATATATATATGGCCCCGCCATGTTTCAATTATTCTCTTTGGATTATTTTGAGTTGCCTATTACAATTTCTAGTCGTGATTATGATTTATATGAGCGACTTGTGTATCCATTTGAGTATATATAAACAACTAATTGATATCCCTTTTACTAATAAACGGGTGTGGAGGTCACTAATTGTCCTGGAAAAATTCTACGACGTCACAATTATACGCAAGCGTATATGTTTCGATCAACTGAGTGGACTTTAACGGCAACCTTATATTACCCGATTGGAATTTAATGCATATGAGCGTAAGCGATGAATAACATTGATTCAGGTTTTATATTTCCGTATTCCCGATGGCAAATACTCGCGATTTTTTCGTATTGATGTGTATTGACCAGGGATTTACACTTTCTGTGTGTCCGGAAGCATTGAACGGATCACTCGATTCACCTAGCGAAAATTTAATATTTAACTGACTATGGTAAATTATTCAATTTTCTGAAATACTTGATTATGTGTCTTGTGATAATACGAAAACACAATGATACTTGTCGACGTCTTGTCACGTTTCACATGCTCTAACAAAGAGATCAACACGTATGGCATGGAGAGAACCGTGCAACTAGCGATGCGATTCAGATTTTGCCGTTTCTCCCACTTACAAGTCGTCATATCCTTCTCTCATTTCAACTGACGTGACCCTCCTCTCGACATGCATTTTCTACATTATACGTGCTTACTCTGTCATTGTATAAGTATGGTATGCATAAACTCAATAGTTAAGAGAATGATACCAACTGTTATTGATAAATTGTCATAGCAAGCTCGTAATAATATAAAAACAACTATTATATTTATGAAAAAAATGATGACTGATGATTTTTACCTTGGGTGCCGGATTAGCAAGTTGAACAAAGAGATTTGGTTTCAATTTTACGAAACTTTTTTGAAGAATCAGTCGATGAATAGATTTCATGACACGTGATACCGATTCAGATCCTGTATCTACACATTTTTTAGCAAAATTGAGTCTAGTATAATCCGTATAATTCGCCACTGACGAATTGTAATAATTCATAAATGTTTGATAAAGGTCATCAACATTCTCTAAATGGTAGTCTAACTCTTTAAGACTTTCAGCAAGTTCTTCACGCTTCGGCAATTCTGTCATTATCACATCAATAATATCAACAGCCCTTTGATCGATTTGTTCCTCCATATTTCTTAGCCGATGATCGATATCGGTAATTTTACCCAGCAAACGTTGCTCTGTTCTCTTGATGAAAGGGAAACTCAATTCGTCATCCTCGCGTCCATGAGTTCGAATATAATTCAATGATTCCAACGATCCCATAAAAATTTCACGGCTAAATGTCATAATTTCACGAATGTCACTAAAGTCCAATGAAAACGAATTCACACCAGGATTATTGATTATCATCAACAATCCTGTTATAAACAATAATGAATGAGGAGTCATCTTATCGTTTTTTTCAATATGGTGGATACCAATTTAAGACAATTATATTCTTTATGATATAATAATATCGCGATTGGTGGAATGCACACAAAGGACACGAAGCACACAAAGCTTCACAGTGATAACTAAAAGTGCCTGTTTCACGACTTACTTATTTTCGCTCATGGCACTCTGATTGCCTTACAGACACATATTATTGTTCTTTATCATTATTCATATGCACTTTTTGATGTAAATGTTAATATGACAAAGAAAAAAATGAAGAATATGGGCGAAATCAAAATGTAATTCCACTACGATGAATTAACGGTTAATCACATCGTAAAATACATTGACACAAGCTCTCCACTGCGGCCCACATAGTAACATACACTGGTGGTGAATGGTGATGTTGGGTAATGTGTAACACAATCCAATACGATACGATGTTTTCGCTATTCCATACTATAGACTTGAGTGTTGAACCATCATATAATAATACCCACCACACATACATAGATGAAGATGCTGTGTGAGATGAACCAATCCGCATTGATGAAGAATTCATAATATAAAATGGATATTTATATCTATGTCAATGAAATGGTTACAAGTGAAGTCTATCGCAAATCTCTATGATCATTATAAAACAAACGATCCTGTTATGTTCATAATGATATTTATAATTGTGGTACATATTCAAAATAAACTACCTACACAAATTCAAATGATATATTGGAGGGAAAATTCAATGAGTCATTAACAAGCTTATTGATCGTGAATGGAAGTAGTAATGTATAGGAATAAAGTCGATAAGTTGGAATGAACACTTTAGATCAATTAATTCTCAACTATTCGAATGCAGTGTCGTGTCTGATCTAGCCTAAACAATCTATAGATAATCATATAAATTTCATGATTCATCATTTTTCTAAACGATCTGTTTTATCATACAAATGTAGTGGAAGGTGGATAAACTGTTGACGCTCGACAATAGCGCCATGAAGTTGGTCATACTGTTCGAAAATTGAGGGAAAACAGCCGTTACAAACTGTAAGCAGGTGCAGTGGAATCTGTCACGAGCACAATTGATTTGATGTTAGAAAAGCATCATTGAACGTTCAATTTTGCAAAATAGATAGTCATACCACACAGATGCATTAAGGTTAGTTGAAATAGGATAATTTGTCAACGTATGAATCCAAAGTGCAACCAAACTACGTTGAATATACATGGGTGCTTGTCACCCTTTTGGTTAGCTCGTCGGAACGCCAAGTATTACAATTTATATACTAGAAATTTCGATCATAGTTTACTTATTTTTCCATAATAAAATATTTTTACATAAAAAAAATATCATAAATCAGAACAAAAAACTGTCACAGCTGTAATTTCCGTTGAATTCATTCGTCTTCCTACCACTAATCATAGTTAATTCATTCCCCATTCTTTGTTTGCAGTCCATTAAAAAACTGAGCAATTCATAATGATGTCGTCAACTGATAGTGGACATGGATATTCGCTCTGTACACCACGACGCCTTCAAAAACAATCGTTTGGCATTGCTGGTACCTCGAGCAAAAGGAATTTATTCCAAACGGAAAATATGGCAAAGCAAAATGATGCGTTATCAGGAGAAGAATCTGATTTGGGGCCAATGTCACCACTAGATATTACTGACAATAGTACCAATGAAAGTTCGCCTGGTCGAGAATATAATTCACCATTCACAACACCGGAAAAATCACCGACAGTATCGGGTCTTACATGGGATCGTCTGCGGCCAATCTCATCAAGCAAAAAGTCTTCTGGATTGTCGCCTTTCAGTTCACTGAAGAAACTTACACGTGACGCTCGTTCATCACCCCGTCGAAAAATATTTCCCAACTCACTAAGAGCATCATTTTCTTCGCCAAGTAGAAGGAACGCAGATGACCACGTCCCAATGAGTCCTACCCAAACGGAATTGGAATCATTTATGAACGATATTGTGCCAGAAACACCGCAAAAAGATTGTATCGGTGATACACCGCAAAAAGAAAAATTTTCTGAACGGAGACTGATAACACCATTAGGTTCCGTATGTAAAGAAATTGTTGTTCCACCGTTGCATCGCCGAAAATCAACCTGCCCATTTGATTCAAGCGAAGAATCTTCACCAGAACGGAAGAGCAATCCTATGAAAGGACAGGCCAATGATTCATCAAATATTAGTAGTTCAAAATTAATAAAAACTGATGATGGATACTCAAGTTCCAGAGCTCGCGCCTCATTATTCCAAGATGAAGGAAATAACGTACCAAAACTTGCTACATTAAGCACCAAATCATTTTACAATCAAACTGTTGGGGAGAAACGCCACTCATTTGGTTTTGGTTGGCGTCCATTAGAGATACTGACAACCAAACGTCATAGTTTACCTCCTAATTCACATCAAAGACGCTCGACCGGATCAACAAAAAAGCAGAAATTCGGTGAAATTAATGCTGGCGTTCGTCACGGCGTAAAACGCCCCAGAATGAAAAAGAAACGTCATTCATTAGCTGTCCCCCCACAGTGTAACAATAAATCAATGAGTGAAACTAAAGAAAACTTTTGTGCTGATGAGAATATCACTCCACCGGTGACTATTTCTCCCCCAATATTAAACCCTCCACTTCCGCAACCACCATCTCCTGCTGGTGATCCTAATAAACGTTTCTTCAAGACTAATAGAACAATCCAAACACAACATGCAGCCACGATAACAGTTAACGAAAATATTAAACTGGAGGTTTCAGATGGTAAATTCGCGCTGCATCGAAAGAAGGGGCCCATCCGACATGCGAATAAGAAACCAAAATTAGATCATGTCCTATTTGATGCGACAGATTTGACAGTGGACGATCCTTCTTTCGATACATCAATGAATCAAAATGATGTTGCTGGAATCTTGAAAGTCTTAGAGGATGATTGGGCTGATGATGAATATGATACTTTGGAGCCGTTAATCGCTGCTCGAGCTAATTCTCAATCACCGTCGAAGTCTGCAAACATCACAAATAATATGTTGTTATCGCCTGCGAGTGTGCTCAGCACTATGACCTCATCAATGAATATCGAAGATCAAAATGGCTCCAAAAATATAGATGCTGATACCACTAGCTTGGAATCAAATCGACAGTCGACCGCAAACACAAGGAAAATATTTCCTCTGTTTGTAAAAGGATACACTAGTAAAATGATTGGGTGAGTTTCCCACATTATTTTCGTCAATATTCAGTAATATTTACTTTTGCATTCATTGCCTCAGGACTTCTGATGGAAAACGGAGCCGTGGTGTGAAAAGGCCCGCTGCTTGGCAATTGTCAACAAAAACCAACGGCGACGGCAATCAATTCCAATTAGACGCAGGTCAAAAACGTTTTGGAACTATCCAATGTAACGAGTGTAATGTAGTATATCAAATTGGCGAACCCGAAGATGAGAACGCACATCTAATCTTTCATAATAGTGTCAAATCATTAAAATATAACGTAAGTTAAATATTGTCATACCCAACATTCTTCAACATTCACCATTCATTGTTTCGATAATTGAATTGCACATTCGTTTCTTCAGGGGTGGAAAAATGAACGTATTGTTTTTCAAGATCCTTTCACTGGTAATCGTGTAATTACTATCGAACCATCAGATCCGAAACACCACTGGAGAAAGGTTGAAGAAGTCCTCGCAGTTGTTGATAAGGACTTAGGACTAACTGATATGAAATTATCAGATTTCCGCAACAAAAAAATTTATTTTTATGTGAAAGACAAAAGTATTATAGGCGTTTTGGTAGCAGAGTCCGTGACCACTGCCCATCGGATGATTCCAGAATTTTTCGAACTAAATTGCTGTTCCAAAGAAGCCACGCCTGTCAAATGTGGAGTGAATGTCATATGGACAGCATTGAACCATCGTCGGAAAGGCATTGCTCGAAAATTATTAGATATTTTACGATCAAATTATTTCTATGGATATATAATGACAGTGGATGAAATTGCCTTTTCAATTCCAACACCAGGCGGAAAAATTTTTGCTGAAAAATACTCAGGATCGCGAAACTTCAAAGTTTATAGCGATACAATCGGAACATCCAATTGAATGTGCGTACACTTTCTACAGATAATGTACCTTAACGTTTATGTAACAACAATTGGAGCGAAATTTCAATATTTAGTTGGGCATCAAATGTATTTCATATATTTTTCTACATTACGGTATAGAGGATTTCTTCCCTAGTTTAGGCATGTGCGGAATCGGATAATATAATAACTTTCCTCATTGAATTGCGTAGATTCCGAGACTAAATTTCGGACCGAGATATCCGATCAGCAATATTTTATTATCAATTCACAATATCCATTCAATTGGTTATCAGCAGTAAACTAATGTTTCGAAATAAATCACAGTTTTTACAAAAACATATTTATTTATTTTTTATCCTTTAAGTGAAAAAATTATCAATAGAAATCATTGATTGACTGTAAACTTTTCATTATACTGAGGTGATATCACAGATATTCACATAATAGTATAATATTCGGTTCCAATAGTCACCTTACAAAGACTACTATATAATATTAGGAATAAATACTATTGAGATGATGAATGAAAAACTGTCATATTGCCAATGACTAATTGTGTAGAGAATGGAATCAAGAATACTATACTTCTTTCAAAGAACGTCGACCATAATGAATTTATATGAAGTTTGCTTACATTCTGCATAAACATCCATTATGAATATAAGAATACGCCGGCCTTTGAAGACATCATCGCCGATAAACTTTTAATGATATGACCATCAACAAAATAAAGATGAATAACTATTTGAAAAAATATATATTAATCCAATATTTGATAAACATGTATCTACTAAGGTTAGTCTCTTTCCCTGTGCATTGCACGTAAATCATGCTACTTTTAATGTACTAATGTCACATATTTTTCATCAATTTGGCGTGAGATAATTCGTTTGTACTCAATAATCAGTCTACATATTCCCAACTACATTCTTTTCATAGGCTTAATAAAATCCTGAGCCATAACTACCGTGGCGATTACCACCCCTACGGCCTCCACCACCACCATCGGTGCCGCTTCTTCTTCCTCCACGACCACTATAACGACCACCGGAAGCGTCCAAACGAGCCAAGTCTTTTTCTTGCGCCTTCCGCTCCTTATAAGCATCATTTCGTTCAGCCATCTTATATAGCTCTTCAGGTACTTCCTGCATAAAAAGGAAAAATCTTGTGGCCTCAAGCATTTTTGAATATCTAATTAACACGAAAATAATTACAAACCTGACTCGCTTCTTCAAGTATAGCAATGAGTTCTTTAGCCAAGCCCCAATCACCACGTGTGAAAAGACTTATACTTTCACCAGAACGTCCAGCACGGCCAGTACGTCCAACACGATGAACGTACTCTTCAATATCACGCGGAAAATCATAATTGATCACATGTGTTACATCTTCGATATCAATCCCACGACTAGCTACATCTGTGGCAAGAAGTATTTTAACCTCGCCCGTTTTCAAATCTTCTAGAGCTTGTTCACGATCATACTGCTCTCTGCCACCATGTATACTTTGCGCATTGACGCCAGCTAGAGCCAACTCGCTGGCTATATCGTCAACTCGTGACTTTTTACCAAAGAAAACAATGGCCTTGTCATGTTCACCCATACTCCGGAAGAAATCGCTTAATGTTGATGATTTTTCATCGTCATTGACAAATACAATGGTTTGACGGACCGTATGAACCGCTGCTAAATCAAGTGAGCCCACATAAATTTGAACTGGATCAGACATATACGACTGGGCTAATCGTCGCACGCCTTGCGGCCATGTAGCGCTTGTCATGACGGTCTGTCGATCAGGACGTACGTCAATCAGTGTTTTGCGAATCTGGGGCTCGAAACCCATATCAAGCATACGATCTGCCTCATCTAACACGAGATAGCTCACTTCATTCACATTCAATTTTCCGTCTGCTACGAGATCGTTCAATCGTCCTGGTGTAGCAATCACAATGTTTACACCCTTACCAACACTAATTACCTGTTCTTTTCTGCTACCACCGCCATAAATGCAAACAGCTTTTATACCACGATATTCATACTTTTGCACTTCTTTGTGAATTTGTAATGCCAATTCTCGTGTTGGCGCCATAACTAATACATTAGGTCCAACACGCTCTTCGCGTGGTTTCGATTGTCTATCGATATGTATCAATGCTGGCAATAAAAATGCCAATGTTTTACCTGTACCAGTTTGGGCAATTCCAATCAGGTCTTTTCCACTGAGTAGAATTGGCCAAGCTTGACACTGTATTGGACTTGGCTCAGTGAAACCTTGCTTACGAATTTCTTCTAAAATTTCTGGATAGTCGTGAAACGCCTGATCAAACGTTAAAACAGGATTAGGGACAGTGAATTCCTGCATTGGCTCTTCTTCAGTTTTCTCGAAAACACGTCGGCACTCAATTCTATTCTTAGACTTGCGAATATCGGCCACTTCTTCCGCAGACATTTTTGCTACCACTGGACTCTCATTGTAAAAATTTTTCTTCAACGGTTCCAATTTCCCCCATCTTTCTTTTTGAAACTGTTCGTGATCAGCGTTTGCTTTAGTCCAATCGAAATCACCAAAATCGAGTGGATCTCTTTCGTCTTGAGTAGACTGCACAATTTGAGCTTGTGGTGGTTCATGGTTATATGTTTGCTGTTTATCATGACGTTGTGAATAATTTTCATAGTGTGAACCCGATGATACTGAAGAAGTTTGATAACCCTCTCGATAATTGCCCGAACTTTCATCCATTGTCAAATTTTCTATCAGGTTTTTTGCTCTTTGTTGAGCATTCGGTGATCCTGTAAGAGTCACCGCAGCATCATCATAACCAGACTTATCAATCTACAAGTCAAAAAAATTATCAAACATAACGCTCGAATAACATGAATACGAATATACTCACATTGATTCTAGCTCCACTTTCAGTCTGAAGTTCTTTTATTTTGCAACCGCCACGGCCGATGATTCTACCCACATACTTCTTAGGTACATGAATAACCAATCCGTCTTCACTTTTGCAATTACCATCATCACTCTGAGCGTCATGTCCGCGATAATCTCTCTTTGAATCAGTCCATTCTCGATTTTGATACCTATCATTTCTATTATTTCTATCAGATCTTCGCATTGGATCACCATAATTTCTGTCCGGTCTAGACCCATAATCATCGTATCTTTTGTTCGCCCCCTGGCTGTTCCACTCGTCACCCATTCTGTCAATCCTGAAATAAAAAGTAAAAACATTCTAAAATACAACATTGCTATTGAATGAGTATAAACGAATATTAAATTTTATTGGGTTATGTTACCTGAATTATTCAAATGTGAATTTAAACACAATTTTCAATCCTTTATTCGGATTTATTATCAAAAACGATATTCGTTGTCAAGTACAATATTCGTTGTGAAGTACAAAATGAAATATTCCAACAGAGATCTTTATAAAAGCAACGTGTGTTGGCTTCGCTTAATTTCGCTTCGTATTCTTCTATATTTTTTTTATATGTTGTATTTATCGGCCACTATACAAAATGGAGAGATATATGCGATGAGAAATGGCGAAGAGCGCCTCTTCTTGAGCGCATGCGAAAGCCCCGCGCCGCACAATGAAGTTCATTCGCAGCGCCATTCACGACTTTTCTTCTCATTTTCATCCATATATATAGCCCTCATGACACTGAATGAATCATCATAATATATATATCCATGATAATGATCACATAATGGTGCAGAATTCTGCATCACCGATGATTCAGAACAGACGTATATTATGACTAGTCATTCAAAGTCTACATTTATATTAATTTTGGATAATTGTATCATTGATTTTTACACCTTGCACAATAGCTCGAAATGACACATTGACTGTCTGTCATTGCACATGACAATCAAGCACATACCAATTCAGAAACTTGACTAAAATGATAAACTCAACGAAATCTTTAGTCAAAGCAGCCCACTATATAAACAGCGTTCTCATATTTTACGAGATTATTTATAGTAATCCCAGCCATCAGTCCTACAAGTAAAGCATAGATAACAGATATTTCCAATACGAAATCATTGATTGGTGTTGAATCAGCCGCGAGCATCCACATATCCATTCAAATTGAAAAGATCGAACTGTTCATATTTTTTTTTCTCGATCCTAGTCCGTTTTCTTTTTGTAGTTCCCTCTGACAGTGTTATTTATTATGAGTCACATTTTTAAATAAACAATTATCATTTTTTGGTGGAGTATAAACGATTAACAAAATTGGAATAATGTCGTACACACAAGACGATAAAATAAGTTTAAATTTATTTATTTATAGGTGTCACAAACGATATAAGCATGATGGCAACAATTTTCAGTTCAATTAGGAAGGCTAAAACACCAGTTTTCAAATTTTTTCGATGTAAAATCTCAACCAAAATTCCTCTAAGGGAATACAAAGAGGTGGAAATAAATGTACCATGGGGTAAAGTCACTGGTGAGCACGAGCATTAAACATCATTACCGTTTCATACAAGTATGATAGAAATGATATGTTTGCAGGAAAGCATTGGGGACCCACCGATATCCAACCAATAATTGCCATCCATGGATGGCAAGACAATGCCGCATCTTTCGATCCATTGATGAATTATATGCCAGAGCAGGTTTCAATACTAGCAATTGATCTCCCAGGACACGGTTACTCTAGTTGGATTCCGAATGGTTTGATGTATAATATATTACTATATGAACAAACAATTGACAGAATAAGACAACATTATAGCATGGATAAAATTGCTCTTATCGGTCACTCGATGGGTGGAATGATATCATTCAAATATGCATCGGATTTCCCAGAAAAAATGAAATTTGTTGTCGCATTGGATTATTTTAAATATCCATCATTCAATGAAACCAAACATCCATTTTTGTTCGCAAAAGAATGGAATGATTTTTTTTTGATGGAAAAAAAATTGGCCGCCGCACCACAATATGACGAGTCTGATGCAATTCAGAGATCAATTAAAGCAACCTCTAATTCATTGAATGAAACAACTTGTGAAATACTGTATTCACGGGGTACAACGAAACATCCGAACGGCAAAATATCATTTATTAGGGATCCAAGAGTCAGATTCTTCATGATTGATAATGCCTTTACTCATGATCACCTGAAATCGGCAGCTGCACGTATGAAATTTCCATATAGAATTTTGAAGGGTGAAAATTCCGACTTTAATGAGTCGAAAGAATTGTATTATGATGTCATGGGAGTGCTTGAACTTCATTCAAATGATTTCAAGTTTCATCTCGTGCCCGGGACTCATCATTTCCACATGGATGATCCTCAAGCTGTGGCCAATATATTGATACCACTTATAGAAAAAAATTAATAGAATTTGATACCATAAAATTATGAGCAATATCTGGATATTTAAGTTCTCAATGGAGAAACTCCAACTATGAATCATATTTTGCAGCTGCTGACACAATACTCCTGTATATGGTGATGATTCTTTTTATTACAATACTACCAAATAGATATGTGTTCAAAAATTCGACATGTTATTGCACTAATGGAAGTGCACTCGTGAATTATAGTATATTAAAGTGTGTAGTCACCAGGATTAATTCTTTGGAACTACATGAACAAGTGATTGGTAATTTCACATATTACAATTATTTTCTCAAAGGTCATATGTTTAATACCAAATGATGTTTATTAGTCAATTTGAATCACTGATTTCATGAGATATCTGTGTTGACGCAGTTCGAACTACTGGGAAGAAGAATACATCAGGAATATTCAGACTTCAATTTCCCTCGCTTCTCTGCAATTTATTCACCAATACATTAATGAAATAAATACTTGTTCTGCCTCGCAACATCACGAATTACAAAAATGATAGAGGTGTGAGACAGGTTTTTCCATGCTTCCTTCCATTAGGTGGAGGAAAACTGCTAACTACTAAAGTGAGAACCATGGGAATTTCACCACGTACACTTCTTTTTATTACTGGTAAAACTTAGATTGAAAAATGATTTCATTGTATATCGTTGGATGTGACGAATATTTATCGAGCATACGCGATATATGCGACACATGTTTTCCCGATTCACTACATGACCAAAACTGCATGCGCAACACAGAATAAAACTGCCATTGCTGATTGGTGTCTTTTCATCGCAGCGACGCATTCAGTCCCAAATAGGCGAAGAAGCTGGTAGTGTCCCATGCAGTGCTGCAAATGTAGCAAATCGCCAATACGCACCCAATTATGCTATATTTCCAGTGAAAATCCGCTCAACGAAAGTATACAAGCCCAAATACGATTGGTACCTACTAAATAAAAACAGATATTTGCCACAAAATAGTGAACTGTACATACAATCTCAAAGACAGAATTTCCATTCGTCGAAACATCTGCTACTTCCGTCCAAATATTATTTGATCTACAATTTTTTCTTTGATCCTATCATTATACATCGCCTTTTAATTTGTTTATGTAACATGTGCCCGAAGTCATATTTATGAATAGATAAGTTCATTCATATGTTTCCGTTCAAAGGTCGCACAAAACCTATGGCATACAATTATTAGTTTGCAGTTACGTAAAACTCTTTTCTGACCCAGAGGTAATGTTCAAATATACATAAGCGGTACAACTTGAATAAACATGATTGCAAGAATTTGTAATAAAATTTTGCGGGCAACCAAATTATCAACTCTGAGATCATTCCAAAGCAATGTTCAAGACAAGATCATTCATAGAGGATATAAAGAAGTAGAAATAAACGTACCATGGGGCAAAATATCTGGTTAGTAATGATTAACAATCAGTAGAATTGTGTATGGATGGAATTGTAATGAAATGGTTTTAGGAAAACATTGGGGTGCGACTGATATTCAACCAATAGTAGCTGTTCATGGATGGCAAGACAATGCAGCATCATTTGATCCATTGATTAAATATTTGCCAGAAAACATTTCAGTGTTGGCGATTGATCTTCCGGGACATGGTCACTCCAGTTGGATCCCCGAAGGTTCTATGTACAATTCTCTACTATATTTACAAACAATTGAGCGAATACGGGATCATTATGGAATGGAGAAGATAGCATTGATTTGTCATTCAATGGGTGGAATGATAACCTTCAATTATGCATCTAAATTCCCGGAGAATGTCAAATTCATAGTAGCATTTGATTATTTCAAATATCCCGCGCACAATGAGGTCAAACGACGAGCATTATTCAGAAAAGAATGGGCGGAATTTTTTGCGCTAGATAAAAAATTGGCGGCTGGACCTCGTTATAACGAAATCGATTTAATTCAAAAATCGATCAAAGCAACGAGAAATTCATTGAATGAATCAACATGTAGAATATTGTTTTCACGAGGTACAATAAAACATACAGACGGCACTGTGTCTTTCACAAGAGATCCAAGAATCAAATATTTATCAATTGACAATGGCTTTTCACACGAAGACTTAAAAACATCGGCTTCTTACATCAATTTCCCTTATAGAATATTGAAAGGCGGAAATTGTAGCTTCAATGAACCACAAGAGTTATATTATGACGTTCTAAAAGTTATTGAGACTCATTCGAACGATTTTGAGTTTCATATCGTTCCTGGTACACATCATTTTCACATGGACACACCCCAATATGTAGCAAATGTAATAAATCCTTTCATTATGAAATATCTCTGAAATGAAGTTGGAAATTCCCTGATAAACGATGAATAACCTCTGAAATAGGTAGAATTTCGTGTGAAAAATTCTGGAGAAGCATGCAAAAGTACGACTATTTCAGGGAAATTCTGCAAGATTCCCGTGATAAGTCTAATGGATTTGGAACACCATGGGAAAATTTCTTTCAGAGATTTATCATCATATTCCAGACTGATGGTTAACGTTGGAAAAACTATTTGTTAACATTTTCTAAAAAATTTAAAAACAGTTAACGCATTTTTCAAGAATTATGAAAATATGTATGGAAACATGACTTTCAAAATTATGTTTATTTTAATGAAATAATTGAATTTTTCGAAATAAATTGAAGTGATTTTCTCACTCCTGTGTCTTCTGTGTAGATATCATCCGATTCATAATATGATGTATTCTCTTTCGCCTGGAGAAAAAATTCAATGTTACAATGATTTTTATAATTATATATCTATTAATCCCACATAGATATATTTGCAATTCCAAATGGTTAATTGTGAAAAGAACTTTCCAAAAGAGATTTTCCGAATAGTATTTAGTTTCTTTTTCATAATAACGAGCAACATTTATATGTATTCACATAAACACATCTGAAATAGAATTTATGTCCCTTTTGTTGAGTGTGTTCTACCAGTGTCGAAAATTACATCCTCTTATATTCACTATTCGCGTTCATTCGTAATTATATCTGTATTGAATCTATTTCTCCAACCCGTACATAGGTAAGCCAAATTTTCTAACCTTGAAAAAAATTTGTAAGGTTTTCCGTGAATGTTTTGCGACTGCGCATGAGATATTATATATATAGACGATACACGAATGTGGGTGGGTGGGTGTTTATGCATGGGCGCATGAAATACTTCCTGTGCACTCTCATTTGCCGTGTAATTATCTTGCACTATACATTTCTTCAGGTATCATAAAATTGTAGTTTTCTCTCTGAATCCACATTGCATGGGAAATACCAACGTGAAGTAAAAAATTGTACCACCACGAAAGTAAAAAATGAAAAGTGATTGACGTCATAGCTCATGTGATAATCAGGAAGATTTTTGAAGAGAAATATGCGTGTATGTGTGTGTTTATTCAGAGCGCGCGTGCGTATTTTTTTTCCCTACACAAAATATTCGCAAGCTCATACTGGCTTATATCGCTGAAAGCTCCGTGGTGTGCAGTGGTGTGCAGCAGTGTTTTGCATGTAACCAATTCTTTTGCCATTGCTACATTTCCCACCAGTCACACTATCATTGTCGGCCCGAGAACAACGTGTGATTCAAGCAAACTAGACAACCATGAACTGCTACCACTCCGAACTGTGACTACCAAAGTTGTGTCACTGGCAAAAGATTCAATTATCCTGCATGTGAATAATTCATTGTATCAATCGCCGTCTCTCCGATATAGACATAAATATTGTTATTCGAGCTGATATTGAAGATAATCACTGATAGTTCACATTTCTTTGGAGCGATCAAGATGACTGATCGGAATACAGAAATGCATTATACACCACCGACCTCAGATACAATTCAAACTAAACCGTTTCCGATCAGAGGTACTTATCAATTTATTACAATGTGTAATACTCCATTGATGCTTATAATTTTCTCACACTCAACAACCTCAATATCTTTATAATAGTCTTTTTTTTTTACACTTGAATTATATTATTTGGCTAACCTCCTCTCAATTATTCTGCTGCAATGCCCAGAATCATTAAAATATAGTAGTATATTAATGATAACTTGTTGAAACAAAAATTATCACGCTATTTTTTTCTCTTTTTTTTTAATGAAAGAAATAAAGTCTATTTATCATTTTGTCGGTTCAATCATATGACCGCAAATCAGTGAGGGTCATGAATATTTCTCTCATTCATCTTATCATATTGGTGGACATTGGAACTATTTTTTGAACACATGCAATCGACACTATTGTAAAATTATGGAGTTGAATTATAAAATAATTTCTACATTTTGTTCGACTGAATATTATTTCAGGTGAACGCGCAAATTTTGTGAACAAGCCACATGTGATTGCTATGGTAGGATTACCTGCGAGAGGGAAAACTTATATCTCGAAAAAATTATGCCGATACTTGAATTGGATTGGAATAAATACTAAAGTATTTAATTTAGGCGAATACAGACGGCACGCAACAACAGCTTATAAATGCCATGAATTCTTTCGTCCTGACAACATCAAAGCAATGGCTATCCGAACACAATGTGCAGTAGATGCCCTTAATGATGTTTGCCAATGGTTGGAAAGTGGCGATGGTGAAGTTGCTGTTTTCGATGCCACGAATTCGACAATTGAGAGAAGAGAAATGATACACAATATTGTTGTGAAAAAAATGGGCTTCAAATTATTTTTTGTTGAATCAGTTTGCAATGATCCTGAGATTGTGGAACAGAATATTATGGAGGTAAAACAGCAGCCTTGTCCACAATGAAATAATTACCACAATATAATTACTAAATAAATCAATGTTAAAATTTTTTATTCTTCATTCACAGGTTAAAGTTAGCAGTCCTGATTATGCGAATATGAATAAAGAGGAAGTATTGGCTGATTTCATGTTGCGCATTGAACATTATCAGGAGAAATATCAAGCATTGGATGAAAGTAAAGAGAAAGATTTATCATTTATGAAAATTTATAACACAGGAGAGAAAGTACTTGTATATAAGCATGAAGGTCATATACAAAGTCGTATAGTCTATTATCTGATGAATATACATATTGTGCCACGAACTATTTATTTAACGAGGCACGGTGAGAGTTCAATGAATCTTGACGGCAGAATTGGCGGTGATTCGGATCTCAGTGACCGAGGTCGAGCTTATGCCAGAGCCCTGGCTGATTATATTGAAGAGCAAGACATTCAGGGTCTACGCGTGTGGACTAGTTGGTTGCAGAGAACTATCCAGACGGCTGCTGGTGTAAATGCACCACAGGAGAGGTGGAAGGCATTAAATGAAATCGATGCCGTAAGTGACAAATTGCACTATTGTCAGCCCGTGCACATAATTACAACTGTATCATTATTTTCTACCATTCATGTATTTCTTTATTGTCATAGGGGATTTGTGAAGAAATGACTTATGAAGAAATTTCGAGTAAATATCCGACAGATTTTGCCGCAAGGGACCAAAATAAATTTTCATATCGTTATCCAAGGGGTGAAAGTTATGAAGACTTAGTAGCACGTCTTGAACCAGTTATTATGGAACTTGAGAGACAAGGGAATGTTTTAGTCGTCACTCATCAAGCAGTACTGCGATGCTTACTTGCTTATTTCCTCGATAAAAGTGCAGGTAATTATTATTTACGAAAAATATTAATATCCATAAATACATGAATGAATGCTTCATTGACATTGGACATATTGAATTATACAGATGAATTACCATATTTGCAAGTTCCACTACACGTAATAATGAAATTAACACCGGTAGCATATGGTTGTAAAGTGGAACGGATTCGATTACCGATTGACGCGGTGGACACGCATCGTCCGAAACCAAAGGTAGAAAATAATGATAATACCATTGCGAATTATTATGATTAATCAATCAAGCAGGGAAGTATACAAACAAAATCATTAGACACAGATGGATCTTCTTTGAACTTCGTTGTCGTAAGAGAGGAAGAGAGGGAGAGAGGAAGTATCTTTTGACGCCTCATGCTAATAAAATACCTGATCCCTATCACCTCTGGCTTGTGTTTTAATATATTCCAATAGAACAAAACATGAACTAAGACGGAAAAATTTCCATTCTGACATTGAAAGTGAGAAATGAAGCTTTCCCTTTTTTTTGTATACATATCCTATTGTTCATGACCTTATATACTCGTCATCTTTGTGCATGTCTCATCATGTAGAAAAATTGTATTTTTTTTCTTCCTATCGTTACATTCTCATTCATTCAATATAATGATAGTACAGATGACATGGACCCACATTTTGACTTGTTTGAATGACCCTTTATCGAGCGATTTAATGTATTGGTTGAATGGAGTATTGCAAAAACAATTCGAAATTTACATGTACATACATTCATCGACACATTGAACCAAAAATTAAATACAAACATCTTTAAGTTGTGGTGTTAACCTGTATAAGGCATTAATATGTTTCGCATAATGACCATTTGTATATAAAAAGGAACAATGAATGTTATTCGTTGTTTACTTTATTCATGAATAGTAGTAGAAAAACGTAAATCTGAACGAATCATGTGTCTGTATCATATTGTGAAATTAATTTCAGATAATGGGATATTTGGAGCCGCGGTTCAGATCCAGAGGGACCAATCTCCACACCTGATAATAATCATGTCGAATACAATATATATACATACGAGTATATATATTTTTTTTCTATCCTATCTTTCTCAACTTATTAAGGACTTGCAGCATTTTCAAGGCAGCGGGCTGTCTGTATGTGAGCTTACGTATGTGTATATATATATCGTGCCAAATCGATTTCCATCTGATTCATGGATCGTAAATTAGAGATTGATTAAAAAAAACGTATCTCGATGAGATATATTTTGACCTCCGCTATATTGATGCGCGAATCGATCGATTCCTTGTTTGTTTATAAATCCAGTCGAGATTCATTGGATAATGTCAATAATGTGATATGATTATGCTCAAGTGGATTATATACATATATATATATATATATATATATATATCAGTTTGAAGTGTATATTATATGTATGAATCATTGTTTCATTTTCATTGTTATCATTGTATTATTTTTTTTCCTAATAACACCAGCGAATCAGGTCAAAAATTTTTCAATCGAGCGATACATATGTGATTTATACCACTTTGACGAGTAGCCCGTAGAAATGCCACTGATTACTGTTTATAACGAAGAAACAAAAAAAAAATGTGTAGTAGATATGGAATGTGAAAATTATTATTATTGAACGTACACGCATGTGCGGTAGTTAAGACAAAAAAAATACGCGTCGTACATATATTGTTAAACGTGGTGAAGTCATACGAGAGTTATAAAAAACATTAATAAATAAAAAATATGTATAGATACGACTATGTAACTCACAACATTACATTTCTTGGACACGAAGTAACATGGACAAAATTCGGAGGAGCATATCAGTCGATCTATGATACTGCAAAAACCATGAAACTGTTGAATCATCGCAGTTATGAGAGGAAAAAATAACAAAATGAGGAAATTTGAAATGCACTTAGTAATTTAAAATCCTTGTGATTACACTTGAAATGATCATGATTGAGATTATTGAGAATTCTATCCACCAGTTGATACTATTTGTAATTTATCAGGACAGTCACATATTTAACTTTCAGTGTCCATCTTAATATTCGCGCTCATACGAGCATTAATAGTTCCCTTGCGTACGGTAACTTTCAGCTGTGGAATTGGCAGCCCTGCTCTCTGAAGATGCTCACAATTCGATGGAATATTTTTCTTTTGGTTAGCGTTGGTTGGCGTTCACTGCAACAAATTCGATGTCCATCCAACGTATTTTTCATTTGAAAATTGTGGATAAATATTTATATCGTTTTAACTCCAAACTACGCAAAAACTGTAGCTCATTTATGCCTACAATCTATTTAGCGAACAGAAAAACTATCTTCACAGGTAGGTTAATAATAGCACCGTTTTTGGTTAATTCTGAATGTAAACATCATACATAACTACAAATTCCAACAGAATTTATGTGTTTCTCATTAGGCTAAACTTAATTATGAGAGTTCTTGATAGTTATTGAGTATTTCCTCAATGCGTAATTCTGGTTAATATGAGTTTGAAACAAACGAGTGACAGGCGTTCCACGGACTGCGATGCAGCAATTGGGCATAGCAAAGCTATGACAGAGTCTATTACTGGAGAATACGATTCAGCAGATGTGAGAGACTTCCACATATGTACCCTAAACACGATTGGTGGTGGTTCCAATGGCAATACGAATAAGACTGTCACCATGGATGGAGAGAAACTTCGTAATGCAATGCATGATCTTCAAATTGTCCCAGTAGAACAATTGCCATGCCCACCTAAAGGGATAATGTGTCGAGGGGATTTGACCCATGATAAAAACGCGAAAGTGGATAATTATCAAGCTACATTGAGCGAAAATGCATTACCAGGAGATTTGACGCCTACAATGGAACACATGAATTATAAAGCTTTAAAGTTGCTGCAAACAAAATTTACCACCACCACAGCCACAACCCCGTTATTAGTCCCAAAACGACAATCCCGCGTGGATATATCAATCAATCAATCAACCTCAAAACATTTGATCAAAACAATTTCCAATACGGCAGATGGCATTCGTTTGAAAGAGGAGAAAATCAATTTTTTCGGAATACCAGTAACCACCAATCATAAAAAACGTACGCAAGTGAAACCGTTCAATTTTCAGAGTAGACCAAAAAAAAGTCAGCAACTGCTGAAGTCATCTACTACATTCACTGTGCCTTTCAAGTCAGAATTTCCCTCCAATAATATGACCACAAAAATAAAAACTGCTCCAAAACCATCACATGATAATACAAAAATCAATGGAGCAATAATAACTTCGAGTAACGCAGTAGTGTCACAAAAAAGGGAGCAAACAATAAACAAAGTGAGTCCTTCCGATTTAGAAAGTTTTTCGCGTGAAAATATTACACTAAGGAAGACCAAGCCAGAAATATCAAAAAGCTTTATAAAGACGAATAAAGAAAATCACATTCTGGATAAAAACACAATTGGATCGCAAGAGAGGAAATCAAAGTGTACAATCGTTCACCCCAAAGCTGAGTGGAGGCGTCAATTTAAAGCGAAAATGAAAAAGAGAGAATTGGAAATAGAAGAAATGCGTGTCAATGTTGAGCAGAAAAGACGTGATAAAGAGAAATTTTGAGGAATGACGTAGGGAAGAGAGTCAGAGATAGACGCTAAACTCATGGAAGTATTCAAGCTTCTAGAATCTTCATTCAACGGGTCGCCTCGCATAAGTTTCCAGTTTCACATTGAACACAAAATCGAAACGCCATCGGTAATATTAATTCATCGGTTATATGTAATCCCATAAAATTCTGTAATAAAATAAAAATTTATTTGTGTTTCTTACATCTACTACGATCGTACTTTAAATTTCGCGCGAATATGTGACTTGTACTTTCACGTGCAGAGTGCACTGAATAAAATATGAACAGGGTCTGCGCTCTGTGAGGGTACGATCCCGACGATCCCGCCAGTACCGAATTTCAATTCAACAACAACAATAATCAATGTACCTAATCATTTCATGATAATTTAGCAAAAAATAAACTAATCGTGTGTAAGTCTAATGAGTAAACAGAATCAATGGCGTCTACAAACGAGTTCGGACCAGATTCTGGTGGCAGAGTGAAGGTGAACCCAATATAACAGTTAACCTCAATTTCTATTATATGTGTGTGGGTCCCAACGATTCGGATAAATACAGGGAAATTATAGGTTGTTATTTTCCAGGGTATAACTATTGTGAAACCTTTGGTGTATGGCAATGTCGCACGATACTTTGGGAAGAAGAGGGAAGAAGATGGTCATACTCATCAATGGACTGTTTATGTTAAGCCTTACCACAATGAAGACATGTCGATTTTTGTCAAGAAAGTGCATTTCAAATTGCACGAAAGTTACAATAACCCAAACCGAATTGTGACAAAACCGCCATATGAATTGACTGAGACTGGTTGGGGTGAATTTGAGATAGTCATAAAAATATATTTTCACGACCCTAATGAAAGACCGGTAAGGTAATAAGACAATTCATAGGTTTCACACAATGAGAATAATCTTACTCACATATAATCATAGCAGATTTTCATCATTATAGGTAACAATATACCATATACTGAAACTCTTCCAGTCCTCTCCTGAAATTCAGCAGGGTAGAAAAAATTTAGTCTCCGAATTCTATGAAGAAATTGTATTCCAAGATCCAACTGCGCTCATGCAGCATTTATTGGGCTCCACCAGACCGATAACCCTAGGCGCATGGAGGCATGAAACTGATTGTAAGTAAAAAGTACAATTTCAATCATGCAATAATTCTTGAACCGTTCAGTTTTATCAATATTATTATTATTAATATGTAGTTGAAGCCAAGAAAGAGTCGACGTTGAAAAGTATAACTGAAGCGAGGAATAAAATACGCCATGAAGTCATCGATCTCAAAGAAAAATTGACATTGGCTAAAGAGACGATAGCAAAATTCAAAGATGAGATCGCAAAAATTTCCAAAGTTAATGTTCCAGTGATACAATGATTATCACAATGATCTCAACTATTCGAGCAATTAAATTTCGAATGTACAAAGACCATGTATAAATTTTCATGCTGTATACTGGGCAATTATAATTTGAACATATTCATCCAACCAACACCTCCCCCTCCTTCGAATTGGGCCAATAATGAACTCCAAATATACTGCACGCTCGTGAATCATTCTATGAGATGGAGTCACAGATTACCAATACGAACTGCGTCGAATTCACATCGATTGTTCCATCTTCTGATAAAATCATAAATACTTTAAGATTTTCAAATAAACGATGTAAATATTCCAATGAAAGCTTACAAGATATGTCAGACGTCAGTGATTGGATATATTTTTATTAGTGGTGCTGCGGTATGAGTGTATAAGTCTCGCGTTTTTATCACTTTTACGTTTTGATTTAGGCGGGCACGTCAATAGAAATGAACGGTGCCAATTCGAAGAGAACGAAACCGTGAGTACAATTTTTTATTTCGTCATTCCGTTTCAAGATCTACGTCATATTATTCGTGAAATAGTCATTAGTCTCATTTTATCCACTGCAGCGTGAGAGAATATCTTTGCCGCAGGGCATATTACATAACTGCGCTCTATATTGTAATACCCCACAGCTCAAAAACGATGGATGTACACGGCGGGAAATTTCATATTTGTTCAAATATTGCAGAAAAAGAAATTGTCATGAATTTCATCTATTTCTTCTAGGATTGGTGTTGAATTTATCTTAGGAGCAGCTGCGGCCGTAGGTGCGGGAGTTTTCACAAATCCTATCGATGTTATCAAAATAAGGTTGCAGCTGCAGGGAGAACTCCAGCAGCTGGGATCATACAGGACAATTTACAAGAATACATTTCATGCGGCCTACCTAATTGCGAAACACGAAGGAATTTTAGCATTACAGTCTGGTATCGGATCAGCATTAGCTTTCCAAGTTGTTCTCAATGGCATTCGGCTAGGTTCATATAACATTGGCCGAACTTATGGTATAACAAATGATGAAGGCGGTCAAACAAATGCACTAAAGACCATTCTGTTAAGTGGCACAGCGGGCGTGATTGGATGTGTCCTAGGAAGTCCATTTTACTTAGTAAATATTTTCGTCGTATGATTTTTAGTCGCCATTTCCAATCAAGAGACGACTTTTATTGCCACAGGTGAAGACACAAATGCAAGCTCAGTCTAGTAAGTCAACACTAGCTGTTGGCTTCCAACATTGTCACAAAAGTGAATGGTCAGCATTTCGAAAACTGTGGAAAGAAGCCGGATTCGCGGGACTTTATCAACGATGGTATGCCAATATTCCGAGGATATTCATAGGCTCCGCCACACAGCTCACGACATTTAGTTTAACGAACGATTGGCTTCGATCATTTAAAGTGAGTTATCACATTTATTGGGAATGAGTTTTCTGTCCGGAAAAATTATTGCCACATATCTTCGCTCATAGTTCTTTAATGATCATCCGTTCACATCAACATTCTGTGCTGCCTTAATTGGTGGAAGTGCAGTCGTAATGACTATGCAACCATTTGACGTTGTTTCGGTCCGTCTTTATAATCAAGGTAACAATCAAATATTCATTCATTTACAAAATTAAGTTTCATTTAAGTATCTGTTAAAATTCAGGTACGGATATCCATGGTAATGGACTTTTGTATCATAATTTGAATGAAGCGCTCGTGAAAATATTAAAAAAAGAAGGATTATTTGGCTTGTATAAAGGCATGTTCCCAGCATGGATGAGAATAGCACCACACACCATTCTATGTTTATCTTTTTATGAACAATTGGATCGATTGTATGACGCTATGATGTTGTAGGTAACTTATAAATACTCATAATGTTATTTTGAATGAAAAATAGTCCTAGTCCCGTTATAACACCATTAGTGCGTCATATCATCAAACTTTTTGAGCATCCAGAATCGGTTTTGCTCGTGACCTGAAACCATGACTCAACTGTGCAGTAATAGTTCTCGTATCAGCGTGTCTCGTCTCAGGTAAATATACTCTGGAATCAATCATTTGTTCATAACACATATTTGTGCCACAATATATAATAGGGAGCGGTGATATTTCGATAACATACCTGGCGAACAGAGCTACGAATACAATGAAAGCAACAAAAATTAGGAACGTGGGCGGTCCGATAATGTTGCATGTATATGAGAATGTTGTACCAACGATGAAGTTACCTCCCCAATTGCAAACACTTCCGATCGCCATCGCTGCGGGTCTAGGTCCCACATCGAATAATTCTGATGCAATAAAATAAGGAATTGGTCCAAGTCCCAGACCATATGTAAGTACATACAGTAAAACCGATGCAGCGTATAGCCAAATCATAAAACTTCCAAGAGCCTATCGATGAATTATAAGAGAAAAATATAATTCACATGACACTTCTTATTTTATCCGTACATACTATATATTTACTTACAATATTGTAATGAGCAATTGTTAGAACCACTAAGCAAATGGCGCTAGCATAGGAACTGCAAAAAAATAAAGATCGCCTGCCAAAACGAGACATTATACGCACTGATAAAACAGCCATTGCAATATTTATTACACCAGTCCCTAGAGTGACATATTGCCTATGAGTCTTGTTTATTCCTGCTGACTTGAAAATTTCATCTGAATAGTAAAAAATGGCATTAATCCCGCTTAATTGTTGTCCAAGTTGTAAAGCAGAAACCAACAATAATGGTAGTCTTAATGATGGATCTGTGATGACACGACCGATACTCCATGAATCTGTGGTTGAATTCATACTCGATTCTTCTTGTAATGATCGTATTTCTTTTTGTAGTAATTTGGCGTTAACATTTCGTAGTCGGGTGAGCTCTAAAGACATAATGAAACATTTATAGCCGTATACGGTGATAATGTATCCAATAGAAATCTTATTATCAACACTTATTGTGCCATTAGTAGAATATAATTGATAACATATAATCATGCCAATGATTCCGTTTTTCCAATGATACTGACCATGAATAGCTTTCTCTTTTTGATGTTTGATTAAGTACAAATACTTCGGACTTTCAGGTAAAAAATATAATAATACAACTGCGATGATGCAGAGGGGAGCATATGAAGCTAACATGATATGCCAGCTACTTTTTGTGCCCAAAACATTGTCCAGGCCAGCGACTTGCCCCAAAAATACTCCAACGGTAATGCCTAATTGGCAAAGAACACCGACAGCTCCTCTAAGTCTCAATGGCGCTATCTCTTGCATGTACATGGATAAAATAGTTGTGGCAATACCTCCAGAAAGGCCTGAAATAAGTTAATGTTGCTAAAATGCCATCTCCATCGTATCACGTAATATCTCATCGAAATATAATTAATTTCACTTGCCTACTATGAGACGTCCAGCCATAAGAACCGCTACGGAATTTGTAATGGGTACAACCAGAAAAATTATGGCACCAATAATTCCGAAAATGTTTCCCACAGCGAGACCGAAGCGTCGTCCATATTTATCCGCAATCCAACCCGCTAATAATGATCCCGTGACCCCACCAATTAAGAATATCGAAACAACGAATGACCATACTAATTCTAAATGGTTGGCCGAGAGTATTTGATTGAATTGCTCTATAATACTTTCATTTGAAAAATTCTTCATAATCTAGGTGGGAAATCGAATTGTAATTGTGTATAGTGAATCATCGTAATAAATATAGCCGAAATTTGATTTTATACTTCAGCAGGGTTATTGACAACGCCTATGTTGAATCCTGCCGGTACAGCTGAACCAAGGCAACACGTAGCTCCAGCTAAAACCAAAAGCGGTGTCCACCTCCCAATTTCTTCATGAACACTCTCATTGTCCTGGAATGATAAAGGGTCAATGGACTTTTTTCATTGCAGATTCTTAATAGGTTGATTTCAATTATGAGTTGAAATTGACAGCGTTTGGACTGGTGATGAGAGTATTATACAATACCTTGACAATAACTCTGAAGAAGAAAAAAAATTATAGGTAAAATTACCTCTTCTTGCACGTCTTGGAGGGTCGAAACGGTCGGTAATTTTGCATCATCTAGGCATGGTATTACTGCTTCTGCATTCGTCGACAATGGAACAAAAATTTTTCAATTACGCAAAGCATTCGTTATTTATGACTCAAATAATATTATTATTGGTTCTACGATGAATATACATGACAAGATAAAATCTGTGAATAAATCTCGAATGAGAACAGACCTGCGGACATCGTCACACGTGAGTGCACACAGTTCTCCAATTATCAACGTTATGATAAAATTGGTTTGAAATAAAACTACCGCGGGTGTAGTAAGATCGGCAGCGGCCTGTGGAATGCAAGCAAACGAGCGCCACTGAGCCAACACGTGTACTGATCGTGAAATGATATGTGAGAATCAACAATGACCATGAAGAATGGGACAGAATAGAGAACCCAAACTGGGTAGTAGGGGGAACATGGATAGGGAATTGCCCTGGCTATTTTCGGTTGATGCAGTTACTAAATGATTCGAGATTAACGTTATCACTGAGTAAGTGAAAACAATCGTGACATCACATCTTGGCTTATGAAACACATCAAAACTATTGTGTCAGATGAGAAATATATCCACTGTACGCACATACTGTATGAGGCGCAACAATCTGTTCCGATGGTGCATTATCGTGAATATAATATATTTTTATCATTTTCGGATATCTTTTAAAAAATATTCGTCCAAGCCGAAAACTCAGAACTTGTGCTGGAGAAGTTTGCTAAATTCTAACTTTACTCGCTGCACATGTATTCGCCCTTCAATGCAACATATGTACAATTATAACACATAATGTTCTTCTCAATCTTCCCTACGTCGCCGTATTATTGTTTTTTTTCTTCATATTTGAATTCTGGAGATCTGGATGAAAAGAGATAGAGAACCATTTAAATGAATGGGTTGCTATTAGACTCCCCACATTTCAAAATGTCACTATGACGAAAATACAAACTTCGATGTGTAACTCGTCGGATTTGTTAAAATTAATTGTGGAA